>JAANYP010005087.1:17545-61414 GCA_020465985.1 Centrapalus pauciflorus
GGTTCCAAGCTGATCCAAAGGAATCTCATCTAGCTGCTGTTAAAAGAATCTTCAGATACCTGAAGGGTACACCAGGTTTGGGTCTTTGGTATCCCAAAGACTCAAGTCTTGAACTAACAGGATATTCAGATTCTGATTTTGCAGGCTGCAGGTTAGATAGGAAAAGCACAACAGGTGGATGTCAACTCCTTGGTGGAAAGTTGATTAGTTGGAGTAGCAAGAAGCAGAACTCAGTGTCCACTTCTACTGCCGAAGCTGAGTACATTGCTGCGGGAAGCTGCTGTGGGCAGATTCTGTGGATGCAGCATCAGCTTGAAGACTATGGGCTTGTGTATAGGAAAACTCCTATTCTGTGTGATAATACAAGTGCCATAGCCATCTCCAACAATCCATTATTTCATTCAAGAACAAAGCATATTGAAGTCAGACATCACTTCATCAGGGATCACATTCAGAAAGGTAATGTGGAGGTAAGTTTTATTTCCACAAATGAACAGCTTGCAGACATTTTCACCAAACCTCTGGATGAAACAAGGTTTAATTACCTTGTCAGCAAGCTGGGCATGTTAAATAAGAGTGACTAAGTGTTTCTCAAAGGTCTAAGAATTTGTGTGTTTCACACTGCTCAAGTTTCTCTGAACAGCTTAGGCAGAACAGGTTATACATGTTCTGTACTTAGTCATTTGTCTGAAAAACTTGAACAGCTTGAGCATACAACAGGCTGAACAAAATCAGTTTATTCGTCCAGCCTGCTCTGATAGTTCAATCTTCACCCTGTTCACTTCTTCACATTGTCTTACAAGCCATTGTCTTGTAACCTGTTCAACTATTGAACACAACCTGCTCTTACAAAAGAGAGCAGGCTGAAGGCACAATTTGAGGAATGAACAGCTTGAAGACTGAACAGCGTGTGTTGACCCAACTTATCACAGGTTTGACCAACAGCTTGGACCAACAGGTTTAATTACCTTTCTTCAAACTTAAGATACTTAATTTATGTTTTATTTAACTTAATTACTGCGGATAATGTGGGTTACGTGTGTTAGTGATTAAAAATGTCAAGTGGTCTGACAAATGTTTCTGACATGGACAACCGTTCCGTTTTCCGTTAACTAACATTTCAAATCGAACCGCCCAAACCTTCTCTCTCATACACACTCACATTCAAATCCTATAAATACCAAACCACTGTTTCATCTTCGTCTTCCTCATCATTTCCAGAAATCCTCAAGAACCCTAAAAATCGACTAAGTGTCCTCTGCTTCTCCAAACCTCAAAAATTCCCAAATGGCTCACAGACCTAATCCCTTTCTTCCAGTGTTCGTTGGTGATGATGTTGTCAAACACTCATCAGTCACCACAATGCTGACCATCAAACCCACAAACTACGTTGCAAACCTTACTATCCCCAAAAACTATGTGGGGAAAGGTTACGATCAAATAGTGGAGTTTCTGCAAGTTCATCCGTTGAACTATGCCATGACTGCAACTCCTGGTGTCCTGTACCAGGAGATGGTGTATGAGTTCTGGTACACCTGTGCCTACAACCCCAACACCAAGGTCATCAAGGGTACTATCCTCAATGGGACTCAGACCATTGAGATTAGTTCTGATCTGCTCAGAGAGGTGTTACATCTACCAATTGCTGAGACCTATGACAAGCCCCAAGCTGAGGATGCACAAATGGGCAATCTGCTACGCTTCTGTGGTGTAGCAGAACCCAAACTTGGAGCAACACTGTTTAGGAAGGACCTCTCTCCTACCTATAGCTTTCTATTCGCCTCAGTGGTGATGTGCTTTGGAAGCAAGGTTGGTTCATTTGACCAACTCAGCAGGGATGAAGTTCCAATAGCCCTACAGCTAGTGGATGGAACTACCCTTGATATGGGTAAGTGGATTTTTGTGAACTTGAGGAACCTGGTGCAGCAAGAGTCAAGACCAGCTGCTGTCCGTTATCCCAGGTTTCTGAGCCTCATTTGCAGACATGTTTGTGGTGAGCAATTATACAACTCTCAGCCTTTACTTAAGTCTGCTGCATTCCCTGTCATAGGGAATAGAGTTTTCTATACCCCAGTTCTACCCAATGAGCCTCCTCTATCCACACCAATGAGGAGGTTGTTAGGATTGGTGGAAGGACCCTCTGCTGTGAGGGTGGATCCAGAAGCTGCTGCTCCTGCAAGAAAATCTAAAGCCAGGTCCAAACTTGTAAAGAGGACCCTGACAACTGCTGAAGCTGGGCCTGTGCAAAAGAAGGCCAAATCAGCTCAGCCTGAGTCTGCACCTTTAGCCTCTGTGGCTGAGGAGGAGCAGACTCCTCACCCTGGTTCATTTGTTGAGCCTGAAGCCTCAGTGGCTGGTGCCTCTGTGGCACAAGAGACCATGGAACAGGCCAGCCCCACTGTTCCTAACCCAGTCTCACACCCTGTCCATACAGATCCTCTCCCCTCTCCACAATCACCCACTTCATCCATTCACTACCAACGCACCAAAAAGAAACCAGCCAAAAGAACCACTTCCTCTGTTCCCTCTCAACAGGGTTCAGTTGAAAAAGAAGCAACCCCAGCTGCCTCTCCTATTTTGGGAGCAGGTTCAGCTCATTTGGAGCCTGCTTCACTCCAATCTGAGTCTACCCAGAGTCAGCCTAGACCCTCTGGTTCCTCCCAACAGGAACCAGTTGTACAAACGGAGATACCCACATCAACTATCCCAGCCTCCCAACAGGCTGAGGATATTGAAAGACAGGAGTCCTCTCCACTCCATACTTTGTCCACACTGTCCCCCACTCATATCTCCTCAAACCCTGAGTCTGCACGAGGTGCCCACGCTGCTGATATAGACCAATCAGCAGCTCAGCCTCAAATTTCTGCTCCCCATGATCCAGCTGTTTTGCACCAAACAGCTGCTGAGGGACCATCATCCCAAGCTGATGAACCTCAGGGATCACACCATCCCTCTGGTGAGGCTGCTCCCATCATGCAAATTCCATCAGCAGGTTTCACCATTGCTGATGTTGAAATGCATATCCCATCTCCCAATGATGAGGTGCCTTTAGACCAAGGCACTGCAGAGGGAACCACCACTGGTCTTCATGAGGGTGTTGCAACACAAGCAGCATCTGAAAGGCCCCAAACATCATCCCCTTCTCCTGGTGATGCAGCTACAGCCGCTGCTGAAGGACCTCTTGATCCCTCCAACCTGGGCCATCTTACTTTTGCCCAGGCTATGGAGCTTCTGTCCAAAGTCCCTCTTCCCTCTCCATCACATCCTCAAACACCAGCTTCATCATCATCTTCTCCATCTACCCACTCAAAACAATCTACCCATACACCTCCATCTCCCAAAGACCTGCCTTTGAAGGATCAGCTTTCTTTGCTGTCCAACAAAGTTGGCTCTTTGGAAAACACCATGAACTCTCTACCCTCCATCATATCAGACTCTGTGTCTGTACAACTTCAGGGGTTCTTTGATTCGTTCAAGGCCTCTTTCCCTACCACTCCACAGCCTGATCAATCTCCACAGCTGTTAGCACTCACTGCTCAGCTGCAAACTGTGTCCACCTCTCTCTCCTCTATTCTTTCCATTCAGCAGGACTCTGTGTCCTCAATGACAGCTATTTCCCAACAGCTGTCGTCACTAATTACTTCTTGCACTTCTACTCTTCCTGCCACTCTGGCCAGCCTGACGACCTTAATTGGATCCCTATCTAATACTGTGTCTTCAAACCTTGGTGATGTGCAAGATTCTCTCGAAGTACATCTAGCACAGCTTCAAAGTTTGCTGTTCACAGCATCTGATAGGGAAAACATAGTTAAGCTGACCTCCTTAGCTGATTCTCACTCCTCTTCTCTTCAGACCTGTCTTTCCCAGCTTACTGAGGTGAAGGATAACTTGGCTTACTTAGTGACTAGCCTTGTTGGTCCTAAACCTTCTACTAAACCTGCTGGCAAGCCTGCTGACTTTGTGTCTTCAGGCAGACCAGGTGTTGAAGTCGCTGCTTCATCTCCTTCAAAGGGGGAGAAGTCATCTGCCTCGAAGACTAAGTCTAAGGGGGAGAAAACTTCTTCTCCTAAGGAGATACCAGTGTCTGCAACTCACACTGGTCAGCCAGCAGATGTCTTTGAAACAGGTGCAGCTGAAGGTGCCTCTCAAGCTGCTATGCCTACTCAGGCTGTCTCTCCAAACCCTGCTCAGTCTAAGGGGGAGGAAGTCATTCCTGAGGACAGGCCTAGCAGTAAAAGGAGGCACTTAATTCTAACTGAAGAAGAAGAAAAAGAAGAAGAGGAAATTCCTGAGGCTGCTGTCACTACAGCAGCAGCTAAAGGAAAAGAAAAGGCAGCTGATGATCCCATACAGCAGAAACAGGCAGAAATTCAATTTCACAAGGCCAGGGCTAAAGAGATGGGTCTTCCTATGCACAAGTACTTTGAGTTTAGAGAAGAACAGCTTCAAGCTCTGGAGGAATTGAGAAAAGAAGAAGAATCTGCTAAAGCTGCTAAATCCTTTGCACTCCAAGAAGCAAAGAAAATTAAAATGTCTACCTTGGAGGTGCAAAAGAAAATAATGGAAGCTGCCAGACAATCAGCAGGGGAGAAAGAGAAGGAAGTAGAGAAAGGTACTCAGGTCTCTGTGACCAAATCAACAGTACCCCATGCAAGAGCTCAATACCACTTTGACAACTTGGCTAAGAAAAAGTTTCATGATGTTGCTGAAAGAAGGCTAGCCAAGGAAGCAATTGTCAAAGCTGTCCCTGTATCAAGGAAAGGCAGTCAGTGGAAGCTTAAAATAACAAGGATGGGTGCAACAGGCCCAGAATTGGAAACTTATGACCACACTGATGTAGCTCAGATGGGATACAGGGAGTGGATTGAGCTGGCAGTTGCCCTGAGTGAATCAAGGTCAGAAACGGCTAAGGAAGTCAGGGCATATGTCAAGAGATTGATGGAAAGAGTAAAGGACCTTGGCCTGATCTCTAAAGAAGTAAGTGAAGGTGTCTTTGTGACACATCCTAAAATAAAGGCCAGGAGAACTAAGAAGGACACAGAGCTGGAAGAACTCCTTATAATGATTGAACAAGGAGATTATGCTGTGGAAATTAAAGGAGTTGACCACAGTCTGCCTGAAGGAGTAGAATTTGAAGTTGGCAAAGTAATTGAAGAGCCTGAGTTGGGGGCATTTTTTGTAGATCCCCTGTCTCAAAAGAAATGTTTTCAAAGAGCTTCAGACCTACATAAAGTTGGTCTTAAGCAGCTTGCAGCCTTCAGGATTGCCTCCTCCTTCAGACAGTCCAGCTTATGGAGAGCAGCTATCTGGGATGAGCTGAAAGGTTTCTATAACAGAGGTGAGCTTCAAGATTCTAACTTCATGTTTCTCAGAGTTGAAATTGAAGAAATGGAAGAAACGAGGGAAGAACTTGAAAGAAGATTCAAACAAGGAATGCCATCTACAGTCCAGTGAAGTCCATCTACCGTCTGGGTAGGTGAAGAATGGAAGCTGTCCATCAGTTGGACATGCTTACCGTTTTCTACTCCCAACAAAAACAGTCCAACGTACATTAGTTGTACTCTATGTTACATATGTTGTAACTCTCTTTTACATTAGTTGTAAAATACATTAGTGCATTAGTTGTACTCTTGTAAGAACATGTGTTGTTCTAATGTAATCAAGAATCAGTGTATATATAAACTGATCTTTTACTTTACTGTAATGTTGTAATTTCAATTCAGCAAAATGTACTGTAAAAATATATAGTGATTTTTGATAAGACCAGCTTAGACTGGTTATTGCTAATAGGGGGAGATTGTTAGGCTCAAAAAGGCCTCAGTCAAACCTGTTCTATATCTGAGGGGGAGATTTATAATCAAACCTGTTGATGCATTTGAAGGTTGAATTTAAGGCCTGTTATATGTCTTATTGAAACCTGAAAATAATTTGCAATATTAGTCTAAAGCTGTTCTATATGTTGCATGTGTTGCAACTAAGACAGTTTGTCCAAGCTGCTCTGTCTGCTGAACAGGCTGGACATAAACTGTCTACGCTGCTCTACACTGTTGAGCAGCTTGGGCAATTTTAAAGTGTTCTGTTCTTTGTGAACAGGCTAAACACTTTATGGAATATGTTTCCAAGTCATCATGTATTGTTTTTGATTACAAGATCAGTTTACAAAGTCGAAGACAAAGTGAAAAACAGAACTGCTCAGCCTGCCCAAGCTGTTTTGTAACATGAAGACAAAAGGTTATTTGAAAAAGGGTGACAGACCTTTTTCTTATATCAAAATAGGCCTTTACAAGGAAGAAAGACGCAAAGTTGACATTCCTAAATTAGTTAAAGGCAATGCAACAGTAGACAAAGTAAAAAGACAAAAAGTCTTGCCCACATGCTGGAAGTCAGTCTGCTTTTCAGAAAAGTGCAGGGAAAAGGTATGTTTGTCTTTCAACAAGACTTCTCCTTTTTCATTTCCGTCCAATGAAGATGTTTCTCTTAGATCCTCCTGGAGTGGGTAATAAAAAGGAAGCTTCTAAAGGACGAGAAAGAAGTGTGAAGAAAGCTAGTGCTGAAACCAAGAGTGAAAGGGACGTGCAAGTGTGATTTTCAATGATGCAAGCCTTCTGTGTTAAATCAGTATCTGTGTGGCTAAGCTGGTTTATACATAAGCTGTTCCTTTAAGTCTTGTAAACACAGTGAGGCTTCTTATGAGTGTTTCATTGTATACTAGTTTGAGCTTTGTCTTAGAACTAGTGAAAACATACGTTGTTGTAGCTGGTCATCTCAGCTTTAAACTATTCGCATTCAAGCTTGTTTGAAATTACAAATTGTTGATAATAACATAACAAAACATTGAGAAAAAATAGTGTGCTATAGTTTCTTAAAAATAGCTGTATTCCCCCCCCCCCCCCCTCTACAACTTAAAGCTATATACTTTGGGAACCTTTCGGGACCTACAATATGCCTCCTTTTTGGATGCTTGCTCTCATTCTTCATCTTCAAGTTAGAACTCAGAGTGTGTTGTGTGTGTATCAGAGGATTTCAGCTGCTGGAAATCAAAATTGAAGCTTCAAGTTGGGATTTAAGCTCCTGAAATTGTCATCAAGTTCTCCTTTTGATCCGGGTTCATAATTGAGGTAAATTCGAGCTAAAATTCGCGGATTAATTGATGTTAGTTGTTGTTGAGTAGTTGAATTAGGTTTGTATATAATTCTGAGCAAATTCGAGTAAAATTGTATGGCTAAAATCGAGTGGAATGAATGATTGGGGTGATTTCCCCTGGTCTGTTAAGAAACAGAGCATTCTGGTTCTCTTCGTCCGTGAGCGCGACCGCGATCCTCTGATCGCGGGCCGCGATGTTCTTGAAATGATCGCAGGCGGTTTGAGCCCGAGCTCGGACCGCGATGTGAGCACGGCCGACTTTGAGGCAGCGCGGCCGCGACCGCGATAGGGCCAGTGCGGCCGCGATTGGCTGAGTGCGGCCGCGATGCGGCTAGGGTTTCGGGTTGGGTTTTCGGGTTCTGTGAGTCGTGTATTCGGGTCTTTGGGGTATCGTGAGTTGTTGAGAATTGTGTATAGAGTTGTTGGGCTGAGTTTGTGACATTGAGATTGTGTTATTGTGTTTTCAGGGTCTCGTGTTGACAGGGTAGGGAAAGGGCAGGGAACCGAGACTTAGTGTAGCTAGCTGAGCAGGTGAGTTTGCATGTTTTTGTTGAGATAATTGTACGATTATTTACTAATACTTGCATGATCTTTTATATAGCTTTTCTTATGAGATACCATGAGTTTTCTTACGAGTTTTTATTGAGATACTATCATGCTTGTATTACTGAGCTATTGTGAACTTTATTTCAATATGAGATTGGGGACACTTGAGCTGTTGAGATACTAAACCGTACGGCTGGGCAGGGGTTGGGTCGCTCCCAATTCCCTTTTGAGTTCCTGATGACTGCTTTGTGCGGTCTAGGGATTTGGGTACGTGGACCTATCCACGCGAGTTGAGTACTTATTGAGCTATCTTGTGGGATCTCATATACTTGTTCAGTAGAGAACGCTGAACGTTTTATTGTTGAGTTATTTATTATTGAGCTTTATAATCGTACACTAACCCTTGCATTCTCACCAGCTTTAGTTGGCCTATGTGTGTTGTTGTGCGTATTCCAGGTGACCGGACTGTTAGTAGGCCTGCTGCACCAAAGTAGGTTTACACTATCTGTGATCGAGGAGTTAGCTACCTTTCATAGAGGTAGTTATATTTTGGGGGTTGTTGTATATACTTCGGATAGATTGTAGTTTATTCAGAGATTTTCGTGACTGTTGTTGTGTAATTAATGTTTTAAATTATCAGGTTTCTGCATGTATGTATTGGGAATAGCGTAGAGATTATTATATTATATCGTTGCTGATGTGGTATTTGTGTGACATTGTGGATTAGTTCGAGGGTGTTACAAGCTTGGTATCAGAGCCTACGTTTAAGAGATTAAGTATCTAGTGGATGCTTAAGCTTAAACCCTAGAGTTTAGATCCTTGGATTGTAATCCGAAGTAGAGTATTAGGTAATGAATGAGTAGTGTGTAGAGTCTTGTATTGTTAATTTGTGTTATTATCTATTGTGCAGGTTATTATGGACCAACAGGGCAGCGGGCCTCAGGGGGATGACCATAGGGATGATGAGCCTGTGCGTAGATCTGATTTATATTCTGTGATAGGCCAGATCCTAGATGAGCGTCTTCCGGTCCAGGGTGCGGGTAGGGGTCGAGGCGCGGTGCCTCCACCCGAGGGAGAGCAGAGTTCGGGGGCTGGTGCTTCTTCTAGCCAGCCATCGCGTGGGTCCTTTAAGGACTTCATGACGGGCCGTCCTTCGGAGTTCTTTGGGGGAGTGGGTGCCTCGAAGGCACTTGATTGGCTGCGAGAGGTCGAGGCCGCATTTCGCATAGCTCATGTGGATCGAGCGGACAGGGTGAGTATGCCTCCTACCTTCTGAAGGGAGGAGCATTGAGATGGTGGAGTTCAGTCGTCAGTGCTCGTGGAGTTGATGAGGCCTATCTGATGTCTTGGGAGGAGTTCCGTACAGAGTTTGAGCTGCAGTACTGTCCGTTGGACACGAGGAGAGAGTTGGAGCGAGAGTTTATCCATCTGCAGCAGGGATCCAGGTCTGTCCAGGAGTATATTGATGTGTTTAATGATAGAGCTCAGTTTGCGCCGCATCAAGTAGCTACCAAGGACCGGAAGGTCACTATGTTTATTGAGGGTTTGAGACCGGACATTCGAGAGTTTGTGGGGATGCTACGTGACCCCACATTTTCCTCAGCGATGGAGTATGCCCGCCGCCGAGGGCGGGAGGTGGAGAGACGGCGGGAGCAGTCGGCTCCCCAGAGACAGCGTATCGAGCCATCGGGTCAGGGCCAGAGTTCCGGGTCTTCGAGGTTTTATAGAGAGAGCCGTCAGGGCGGGTATTCCGAGCACCAGGGACAGAGTTCGGGAGCCCAGCGGGATCAAGGCCGGGATGATAGACCGTTGGGAGCCGGTCAGAGTCAGGGACAGGGTCGGGGTGGTCAGAGGCAGCAGGGGCAGCGACAGCAGGGTCAGAGTCAGGGCCAGAGGCAGAGTCAGAGTCAGGGGAGTGTTGGGAGGGGATCTCGGGATTCTGGGAGCCGAGTTGAGAGTTCTGCGTCGGTAGAGAGGGATTGCCAGCGGTGTCATCACCGCCATGCAGGGCCGTGTGCCCGGGAGCATCTTCGTTGTTTTAGATGTGGCCAGTTTGGTCACACTGCTGTTGCATGTACTTCTCAGGAGTCTCTTTGCTTCCGATGCGGGAAGCCGGGTCATATGTCTCGGGATTGTCCGAACCCGAGTACAGGGTTTCCGGGGTCGAGTTCGAGTGGAGCTGGGCCATCTGGGTCATCTTCAGCACCTCGGGGAGGTGGAGCACCGAGGGCTCGCGGCAGAGTTTTCCAGGCTACTGCCGAGGAGGCGCGCGAGTCGCCTGATGTTGTGTCTGGTACGTTTATCCTTAACGGACTACATGCCTTTATTTTATTTGATTCAGGATCTGATCGTTCGTATGTATCTGCCTCCTTCTGTGATTATTTTGCTATGTCTTCATCTGAGTTATCTGTGCCTGTTATTGTTGAGCGTGTTGATGGTAGTACTGTATTAGTGAGCCGTATCTATAGAGATTGTGTGTTAGAGATAGACGGTCACCGATTTTCCATAGACTTGATGCCTATGGAGATTAGTAGTTTTGATGCCATTGTTGGCATGGATTGGCTAACAGCGCGTCAGTCAGATATCTTCTGTTCTAAGAAGATGATTCGTATCCCCGTTTCTGAGTCAGAGTCAGCAGTTGTGTATGGTGAGAGGCGTAGGGGAGAGATGAGCATAGTGTCGATGGCGCAGGTGCAGAAGTATGTGGCGAAGGGGTGTGCCACTTACTTGGCTTATGTAGTAGACGCAAAGAAGGAAAAGAGGGAGGTCAGTGATGTGCCGGTGGTTAGAGATTTTCCCGACGTGTTTCCAGATGAGTTGTTGGGTCTGCCGCCGGACCGGCAGGTTGAGTTCAGGATCGACCTAGTTCCCGGGGCCGTTCCTATTGCGCGTACGCCATATCGGTTAGCTCCTACCGAGATGCGTGAGATGATGACACAGCTGCAGGATCTGTTGGATCGAGGGTTTATTCGCCCCGGTTCTTCGCCGTGGGGAGCCCCAGTGTTATTCGTGAAGAAAAAGGACGGGACGGTGCGTATGTGTATAGATTACAGAGAGCTTAATATGGTAACGGTGAGAAACCGTTATCCCTTACCGAGGATTGATGATCTCTTTGATCAGCTGCAGGCGGCGAACTTCTTTTCGAAGATCGATCTGCGTTCCGGGTATCATCAGCTGCGAGTTAGAGATGAGGACGTGCCTAAGACTGCGTTCAGGACCAGATATGGTCATTATGAGTTCTTAGTCATGCCATTCGGGCTGACTAATGCCCCAGCAGCATTTATGGACCTGATGAATAGGGTCTGCAGGCCGATGCTCGATCGATTTGTGATTGTGTTCATTGATGATATTCTTATCTACTCGAGGAGTAGCGAGGAGCATAGCCAGCATCTAAGGGAGGTCTTGAGCACTTTGCAGCGAGAGAGACTATATGCCAAGTTTTCGAAGTGCGAATTCTGGCTTCGAGAGGTGCAGTTCTTAGGGCACGTGGTGACGAGTGAGGGCGTTAAGGTAGATCCAGCGAAAATCGAGGCGATTATGAGTTGGGGCCAGCCCACATCTGTGTCAGAGGTTCGCAGCTTTTTGGGTTTGGCTGGATATTATCGGCGGTTTATAGAGAATTTTTCGCGGATCGCAGTGCCATTGACGATGTTGACCAGGCAGTTAGTGCCGTTTGTGTGGACCGAGGAGCAGGAGAGTGCTTTCCTAGAGCTGAAGAGTCGGTTATGTAGGGCTCCTATTCTAGCGTTGCCAGAGGGTTCAGAGGATTTTGCTGTATATTGCGATGCTTCATTCACCGGGTTGGGGTGTGTACTGATGCAGGACGGCAAGGTGATCGCTTATGCCTCGAGACAGCTTAAGAGTTATGAATTGAGTCGGCCAGTGCATGATTTAGAGTTGGACGCCATAGTCTTTGCCTTGAAGATATGGCGGCATTATCTATATGGGACGAGATTTACAGTGTTTACCGACCATAAGAGTTTGCAGTATTTGTTCAGTCAGAAGGAGCTGAACATGAGGCAGAGGCGTAGCATGGAGCTTCTGAAAGATTATGATTGTGATATCCAGTACCACCCGGGGAAAGCTAACGTGGTGGCAGACGCTTTGAGCAGGAGATCTTATGAGCAGACGGTTGTATCCAGAGCTTCTCGATTAGAGGTCACGTCGACCTTGATTGATGGTCTGCGATTAGCTCAGGAGGAGGGTTTGAGAGGCGAGAATGTGCAGAGAGAGAGATTAGCCGGGCAGCTAGAGTTGTTGAGCCGAGATGACAAAGGTTTGATGACCCTTCGTGGTCGAGCGTGGGTCCCTCGAGTAGGGAATTTGAGACAGTTGATTCTAGACGATTCTCATAAGTCTAGATTATCGATCCATCCGGGCAGCACGAAGATGTACCGAGATCTGCGAGTTCATTATTGGTGGCCAGGGATGAAGAGAGACGTGGGGAAGTATGTGGAGGCGTGTATGACGTGTTTGAGAGTTAAGAGTGAGCATCAGAAGCCGCATGGCAGACTTCAGTCGTTAGAGATTCCAGAGTGGAAATGGTATGATATCACCATGGACTTCATAGTGAGACTCCCGCGGACTGTTCGTGGGAATGATATGATCTGGGTTATTGTTGATCGGCTTACGAAGAGCACCCACTTCTTAGCCGTTCGTGGGACTATTACGATGGATCAGTTAGTGCGCCTCTACATCAGTGAGATCGTTGCGAGGCATGGAGTTCCGAGATCTATTACATCTGACCGAGACAGCCGATTTGTGTCGCGATTCTGGCAGAGCTTTCAGAGAGAGTTGGGCACCCGAGTTCAGCTGAGTACAGCTTATCATCCGCAGACAGGGGGTCAGACAGAGCGGACTAATCAGACATTGGAGGATATGCTGCGGGCTTGTGTTATTGATTTCGGGGGTAGCTGGGATTTGCATTTGCCGCTTGTTGAGTTTGCGTATAATAACAACTACCACGCATCTATCGGCATGCCTCCATTTGAGGCTCTTTATGGGCGTAAGTGCTTGACTCCAGTTTGTTGGGGAGAGGTTGGGGAGCGTCCTATCAGTGGGCCAGAGGTTCTTCAGGAGACCAGCGACAAGGTCGCTATGATTCAGCAGCGGATTAGGACAGCTCAGAGTTGCCAGAAGAGTTATGCGGATCGCCGAATGTCTGAGTTAGAGTTTCAGGTCGGAGACTCCGTGATGCTTAAAGTCTCACCCTGGAAGGGGATTATCCGATTTCGTAGGCGAGGTAAGTTGGGTCCGCGTTATATCGGACCATTTGAGGTTGTCGAGAGGATTGGAGACCAGGCTTATCGTCTGGATTTGCCTTCAGAGCTATCGGGGGTGCATAATGCGTTTCATGTTAGCCATCTTCGTAAGTGCTTAGCCCGTGATGATCAGAGAGTGCCCTTGTCAGAAATTGAGGTTGATGATAGACTTCAGTATGCCGAGCAACCTGAGGCAGTGACAGATCGCAAGGTGAAGAGGCTACGTAATAAAGAGGTGGCGTTAGTGTTGGTACAGTGGAAGCACCATAAGGGTACCAGCGCCACATGGGAGCCAGAGTCAGAGATGCGTAGCCGCTATCCTCACCTCTTTGCTTCGAGTTAGATTCTGAGGGCAGAATCTTTATAAGGAGGGAGGACTTGTAACATCCCGATTTTGAGATAGGTACGTGGAATTATTTCATTGGATTAATTATTTGATTTGGGACCCGGGGATATAAATTTGTATTTTGGGGTATCGGGATCGGATTTTTGGTATCGGACCGGGTTTAACCAAAAACGTATATATATGCCTCCTCTTTGGATGCTTGCTCTCATTCTTCATCTTCAAGTTAGAACTCAGAGTGTGTTGTGTGTGTATCAGAGGATTTCAGCTGCTGGAAATCAAAATTGAAGCTTCAAGTTGGGATTTAAGCTCCTGAAATTGTCATCAAGTTCTCCTTTTGATCCGGGTTCATAATTGAGGTAAATTCGAGCTAACATTTGCGGATTAATTGATGTTAGTTGTTGTTGAGTAGTTGAATTAGGTTTGTATATAATTCTGAGCAAATTCGAGTAAAATTGTATGGCTAGAGTCGAGTGGAATGAATGAATGGGGTGATTTCCCCTGGTCTGTTAAGAAACAAAGCATTCTGGTTCTCTTCGTCCGTGAGCGCGACCGCGATCCTCTGATCGCGGGCCGCGATGTTCTTGAAATGATCGCAGGCGGTTTGAGCCCGAGCTCGGACCGCGATGTGAGCACGGCCGACTTTGAGGCAGCGCGGCCGCGACCGCGATAGGGCCAGTGCGGCCGCGATTGGCTGAGTGCGGCCGCGATGCGGCTAGGGTTTCGGGTTGGGTTTTCGGGTTCTGTGAGTCGTGTATTCGGGTCTTGGGGGTATCGTGAGTTGTTGAGAATTGTGTATAGAGTTGTTGGGCTGAGTTTGTGACATTGAGATTGTGTTATTGTGTTTTCAGGGTCTCGTGTTGACAGGGTAGGGAAAGGGCAGGGAACCGAGACTTAGTGTAGCTAGCTGAGCAGGTGAGTTTGCATGTTTTTGTTGAGATAATTGTACGATTATTTACTAATACTTGCATGATCTTTTATCGAGCTTTTCTTATGAGATACCATGAGTTTTCTTACGAGTTTTTATTGAGATACTATCATGCTTGTATTACTGAGCTATTGTGAACTTTATTTCAATATGAGATTGGGGACACTTGAGCTGTTGAGATACTAAACCGTACGGCTGGGCAGGGGTTGGGTCGCTCCCAATTCCCTTTTGAGTTCCTGATGACTGCTTTGTGCGGTCTAGGGATTTGGGTACGTGGACCTATCCACGCGAGTTGAGTACTTATTGAGCTATCTTGTGGGATCTCATATACTTGTTCAGTAGAGAACGCTGAACGTTTTATTGTTGAGTTATTTATTATTGAGCTTTATAATCGTACACTAACCCTTGCATTCTCACCAGCTTTAGCTGGCCTGTGTGTGTTGTTGTGCGTATTCCAGGTGACCGGACTGTTAGTAGGCCTGCTGCACCAAAGTAGGTTTACACTATCTGTGATCGAGGAGTTAGCTACCTTTCATAGAGGTAGTTATATTTTGGGGGTTGTTGTATATACTTCGGATAGATTGTAGTTTATTCAGAGATTTCCGTGACTGTTGTTGTGTAATTAATGTTTTAAATTATCAGGTTTTTTGCATGTATGTATTGGGAATAGCGTAGAGATTATTATATTATATCGTTGCTGATGTGGTATTTGTGTGGCATTGTGGATTAGTTCGAGGGTGTTACAAGCTTAAAGTTGTTTGTTTCCTAATATGAAACATCTGAAAAATATTACTGTAAAATATTATATTTAATTAATTATATATTATAATTAATTAATTAATTTATATAAATAAAATTAAATTATAATGATTAATATGATAAATATTTTTAAATTATAATTAATAAAACTTATATTTTTATCAACACATCAAAAAAGATAACTGGAATTATAATAATTAATATGATAAATAGTTTTAGGGTTTGTGAACTAAAAATAAAAAAAGAGATATCTTAACTTTTTATTTTCAGAGTCATATCAAGTGTCGTAACATCCTGTTTTGAGATTGGTACGTGGAATTTTCTAATTTGCTGATTAAGTTATTAATATTGAGTTAGACTAATTAAAATATTATGTAAGTAACCAATAATAAAATGTATAATTTTTTTTATATTCGGATATCCGAAAATTTGAAAGTTCACTATTTGAATCCAAATAAAATTTGTAGTGGATCCTCATGTTAAGTTGTTCAAATACACCGTTCTATAAATATTTATTTTTAAAAAATGAAGAATTTCATATATGTCCTCTAAAACTCCATAATATCATATACACCCGACTCAAAAAAATAATTTCATATATATCCTTCTAAAACTTCATAATATCATATTTACCTAATTTGAAACTTTTATATCATATATATCATTTAAAACTTTTTAATATATCAAATATATCCAAATTATTTATTTATTCTTTTTTAATTAAGAATCCAATCAATTTAAAAAAAATAAATCCTGAATATATTTTTTTTGTTAATGACATTTATACCCTCTCTTTTCCAAAAACCTTTTCCATTGAATCAGAGGCACAAACATTACATATTACATGAATACATTCAACATAAACAAACAGTTATATTTTCATTCTCACTCCTCTTCTTCAAACTTCGTAACCGGAAACGTACGAGACATCCCCGCCGGCGTCCCAAACGTTATCTTCCCGGAGTCATTCACACAAATATCTGAAATCGTAACCCAAAACAAAAGCTCCTTACTCTTCACACCTGTTAGATTCCTCATCCGACGGTCCTCAATCACCGCCGTTACTTCACTATCGTACGACACATTCCTGTTGATAACACTGAACAGATGAGTCGTCTTCTTCTTCTTTCGACGAACCCACACGAAACCTGTTGAAGAGTTGCAGCCGACTTCCATCACGTTAGTCATCGGAATTAGACGTTTTGGGAGGGAGAATTTAGTGAGGACTTCTTTCGTTTTCTCCTTGCATGTTGCTTCGCCGGTGTATACTTCGGCGTTTTCACGGTGAGATTCAAGCTTTTGTGATGCCATTTTCTTTTTGGGATTTTAGGGTTTGGTTCGGTGGTGGGTGATTTTGATTGTGAGGTGTGTGGGGTATAAATGTCATCAACAAAAAAATAATAATATTCAGGATTTATTTTTTTTAAATTAATTGGATTCTTAATTAAAAAAATAAACAAATAATTTGGATATTTGATATATTTAAAAGTTTTAGAGGTATATATGATATAGAGCAAATGACCAAAAATAGTAACAAGTTTTGACCTTTTTATCATTAATAGTAACATTATTTATTTTTTATCATTAATAACATTGACTTTTATATTTTTTAACGTTTATAGTAACAACATTTTATTATTCTATCAATAATAGTAATTGCTGACCTGCAAACTAGTTTAGCAGGTCACCAACAACTTTTCATTTATAAAAAATAGTAACAACTTTTCATATTTTTATCAATATTAGTAACATATCAAATTAAACCTAACTTTTTTTTTAAGTTTTTCAAAGATTTCATAAACACCAATTTTACGTTTCATATTTTGTTATGAAATTTAATAATAAAATTCTAGTTTTTAATTTCTTTCATTATTTATTTATTTTAAGTTTATTTAATTAACTTATTATTATCTTTAGTAACTATTTTTTAAATTTCACTAAATTTATTTATTTACAATTTTTATTTTTTCATAATCTTATAAATTTTTAATATATATTTTGAATATATATTTACGGTTAGGGGTGTTCAAACAAAAATGGAAAACCGAGAAACTGAGTCTAACTGCTTAAACCGTTTGATCCGAAACCGAAAAAAACCAAAGCCGAAACATCACGGGACGGTTTAAGTTTTCATTTTTTGGAACCGTGGATAACCGAACCGGACTTATTATACATATACAAGTTAGTAGCTTATATTTATCATTTCATTTAGACATTCTAATACATTAAATACTAGATTTTCAAATGATTTTTTATTTTAATTGTTTTATTAAATGAATTTAGTGTAACTTTTAAGATTTATAATCAAATAGTTTACTATGACTTTGAACTTAAAATGAATTTGTGGTTAAAAAAGATATATTTCTATAATTTTATTTGCTTTTAAGCATATTACGTGGACCAAACCGTGGGTAACCGACTTCTAACGGGTAACCGAAGACCGGGTAGCCAAAACCGAAAACACGGTTCATATGTTTACTACTAACCGAACCGAACCGTGCACACCCCTATTTACGGTTAGATAATATTCGATTATTTATTCACAATTATATATAATTGACCGTGTTATAATTAACCATGTTTATAAAGCGTAAAAGAGTTGGTTTTTAATGAAAATGTGTCGTAGAATGTGCTACTATTGATAAATTTTGTTGCTTGTGTAGATAATCATCTTAAGAACAAGTCTGGAAAATTTGAGTGAAATCGGAGAACGTTTCTAGAAGGTCAGGCGCAAGGGGAGGGGGGGGGGGGCAGCCCTGCTCCCCAGTCGAGTGCTCAACAGAGAGTTTTGGCCTTCAAAAGACGAGAAGCGCAGAGCCAGACGCAGCCGTAACGCAAACCCAGATGCGAGGGGGCGCAGGCCTGCGCCCTCGGCTGCGCCCAACCCATAAAAAGAATATCTGTGTTTTTTTAGGGTTTAGAAGCTGCCTATAAATACAAGACAAGTCAGACGAAAAAAGTGTCGCATTTTACTAAGAGAAGAAGCTTAAAAAGGTTACCGTTGAGCGAATACGAGTACGAAGAATGAACAAAACGAAGTGCAGCGCTGCTAAGGATGATGAACCCACAACTCTGGAGTATCACACACACAATGTCCGGCTAATCTCGCTTTAATCATTCTCGGAGGAATCACGACGCTTTATCTTTTTTCATGAACGATTATTTATGTTTACGCGTTATTGATTGTTTGTGTTTGGATTGTAAACGATTGATTGTTATTTATTTTGTTGAGTTTCGTAAAATAGTTCGTTGATATTTTATTATTCGTGCCGAGTTACATGTTTAATTAAGACGAGAAATCAAAGTAACACGCGCTATGCCCAAGATTACGTAACGATAATAATAAACGATTATAAAAGGTTATGTCTATGTAATCTTTATATTGTTTCTAAAAGTAAATACGAAAACTAAGTGTGGAATCCGGGAGTGGTTATCTTTGTTAACGTATTTAATCAATAAATCAATAAGTTTTTCGCTTACGATTGCGCAAGTAATTAGTTATTAAGTTTTATAAAGGCAAGTAACGATTTTCTACAACCATTAACTTTTTTAAGTAATCGAGTTTGCAACGCTAGTCGCTTGAATACGTGTAATTAACCTATTGCTCCCTGTGGATACGATCCCTACTTGCCATTGCTTCTAAGGTATTTAGTGGTTATTTTTGGCGAGGTAACGACACTCGTATCAAATTTTGGCGCCGTTGTCGGGGAGCGGTTGCGCTTAGCGACACGTATTTTTGTAACTAGTTTAACTTAGTTTATTTTCTTATTTGTTTTATTTAGTTATTTTAATAACTGTTTATTTGCTATTATTTTATTTGTTTAGTTTTAGTTTTATTATAGCCTTTAGTATTCTTAAGAAAAGAGAATCGTGGCGCAAGCATCGATTCTCACAAAAAAGAAAAACACTAGTTCTTCACCTGGATCTCATATGTTTATGCACACACGTTATTCCAGTAGAATTTCACCCTTGAAATTTGATTCGGAAATAGTATAAATCGCTAGATTTAATAGACGAGCCACGAAACAAGCTAACGAAAGTAAGAACGTTGTTCTTGATAGAGGCGGTGAAGAACTATCTAGTTCGGAAGACGAGAAGATCGATAACACACTTATCGAAGTTCAACAGAATAACGAAGCAATGGCAGAGCGACGAACCGTAGAATCTCATTATAGGTCGGGTGATATTCCTGATCCATCACCCATTCTCTATCCAATCACGGATAATGAGCCCAAAATTAGACATCATCTATTTAGCATCATACCGGTTTTCGCGGAGCACCAAGCGAAGAACCGTATGAGCATTTAGCGGAATTTACTGCTATATGCAAGGCCAAACATGTTAGGGGAATGACCGTAGACGCACTTAAGCTTAGACTATTTCCTTTCTCCTTAAAGGAAAAAACGAAAAATTGGTTTGTGTCACTTCCCACTGATAGTATAACTAGTTGGGATGTAATGAAAAATGAATTCTTAACTTGTAACATCCCAAATTTTAATTAATTGTAATTTGCAAATTTTAAGAACTAAATTGTTGTACTTTTGGATGATTATATTAAGTTAAGCAAATTTTGATCATATTATCAGTTAAATAAAAAGATACGAAGTTGAGGGGTGTAATATGCAAGTGGGTCAATATGGGAAATAAAAGATGGAAAACCCTTTCATTTCCACAACCTCATTCTCTCACTACTCTCTCTCTCTAAACCGATTTCTCTCTCTACTCTCTCTCTCTCGGCTTCACTTCAAGAACACACAAGAATCAACAAATTTCAAGTGCAAAAGTTGGATTCAAGTAGCTTTTAAGGAACTATAACCACTACAAACTTCAAATCAAGGTAACAATCTCCCTATATTACGGATTTTTGAAGTTGTGGGTCGGTTTTTAAGAAAACCGATTTCTAAGATTTAAGATGCAAATGTTTATGCATGTTGTATATTATTGATGAAATGTTAAATCGAACATGTATGATGTAGTGTACCAAGTTTCAGAATCAGATTCACACTCTAAGTATGATTTTTGGAATTTTGTGTGTGTTTTAGTGTGTGTTCTTCGAACTTGTAGAAAATGGACACAAATGTGGAAATTTTTGGTACATTATGACATATTATAAGTTGAATTAGTGTATTTAAGTTCATATATTTAATTTTAGTTAATGAAACATGCAAAAATGGTCCAAATATAAATTTCTGGAAAAAGTTGGAAAATAATAAGTATGAACTCGGATCTGAAAGGACCGAATTCGGACCATCCGAATTCGGGCCCTGTTCATCCGATTCAGACCAGTAGCAGTTCGGACCTACAGTGACTTCTGTAACATCCTCGGATTTATTTTGTTGTATTTTGGTTAATTAAGTGGAAAATTATATATTTAAGTTGGAATTTGAGCAATTATTATGTATTTTGGATATTTAGAAAGTTTGTTGCTATTTTAAGAAAATTTGAACTCGGAATCATTGTTATGGAGTATTATGAAATTAAAAGTTATTAATGATAATTTTAATAATAAATCAGTATTTTAGGGAACCGGTTAAATCGAGGGGAGAAATGTGCAAAATGGTGAAAATGGGAATAAAATGGGCTAAGCATTCATTTGACACCATTTCTCTCTCTCTCTAGACTCTCTCTCTAAATATTTTCTCTCTACATCTCTCTAAGTTATTTCACAAATCGACTGGCCGATTATCGAGATATATACGTCAACGGAAAGATCTCGAGGAGTACTACAACAATCTGCAATTGGAGTTCTGATTTCGTACGAATTGAGGTAAGAATCGACCCTTTTAAGTTTGTTGTTTCGGTTTTGAAGAACTAGAATTTCAAATCTGTCATTTTATGTAAATTGGAGCTTGTTTTGCTTGAAATATTGCAAGAATATGATAGTATATGCATAATAGAATCGAATCTAGGCATCATACTTGATAATATAGGTGATTTGAGGCTTAGAAATGTATATTTTTAAGTTGTAAGATGAACAAACTCGAATATACCATGAACACAGTCGAAATGCAAGAACAAACTCGATTTTGGTACTAGATTCGAGTATATATTCGAGTTTAAACATCAGATTCGAACAAGGGTTCGAATTTATCACTATGGGTTCGAGTTTAGCCCCTAAAGTCGAAATGGTTCGAGTTTAATAGGAACTCGACGAGTTCCTATACTGAACTTGGCGAGTACTAACAGATTTTGGGCAGATTCGAATGGGTTTTAAAGGAATCGAATCTATGGACTAATAATTACACTTTTGGGATACTTTTAATAGTATATTAAGGCATAAAATGAAAGGTTAATTGGAAATAATAACACACCAATTGATGGTTTATATCGTGAGTTTCGAATGAAGGTTCCGAATGTCGTATTACTTTCATTTGCATAAATTAATGCTAAGTTGTTAAAGACCATGTAATGATAATATGTTTATCATATGGAAATGAAACAGGTCCCTTGTGGTGTTGTCTAACCCACAGTGGGGTACTTGGTGGATCCGGTTGAAAGCCCGAGGAGAAATAATATCGTTTAAAGTTTAAATTACGCACCCACTGTGAGTACAGTAGATTTCGCATGTTTATATCTGTTTTATGTTAAGCTTTGCCTGCTGAGACCTGTTGTTTCATTTGTTTGTTTGGAATTCTACTAACTTGCGTAGATTTAGATGCACATTCCTACTTGTTGCATGTCCGTTCGATTGTTGTGCATCTAGTGATGGACCGGGGGGTCGCATCAATTACTCTGATGTTACTGCGCTATATGACGCTGGAGCTGATCCCTCCAGGTCCGGTAGGCAGTATGTCATCCCCGATGTTATGTTTGTCTCAGTTGGTATGTTTTAAATGTCGAGTTTTGGGCTCGAAGGGGCTGCGGCTCTGGTCCGTACTTTGTGTACGAAGAGGAAATCCGATGTTGGTCATCTGTGTTATCCTTGGGCTTCATAAAAATTTATAAAATGCGTAATCTTTGTATTCACTAAGCATTCGCTTATTCCCCAGTTGTTTATTTTTATCTTACATGTAAAGGAAAATCTGCAGCGGGACCTTCTAGTTAGGTCGTGGGGGAAGATTTGGAAGATATCTGCTATTTAATCGGTAATTATGTTGTGGGACAAAACTTATAATATGTTTGGGATGATTGTAGTAAACTTTTGAGTCTGTAGACTTAGAATTGGGTACCTTGTAGCACCGTAGGGTGTTTGTCACTGTTGCACTACTTTATTTATGTTTTTAATGCTTCCACACTTAATTTAGGTTATCAGATCATTATGTATTTGTATGTTGGTGATTAAATCCTGGGTGTTTGTAAATGGTGGTTGTTGTGGCAAGGGTGTCACACGAGATGGTATCAGAGCAGTAGTTTGAGATTCAAGTATCCGTGAGGTATTGATCTCAAACATTAGGTAATGATATGTAGTGGTTTAAGTAATGATCTGAACTAAGATAGGTTATGATCTAGTAATTATAAGAGATTGACTATCATACGGGACAAATGAATGGTGTCTTTAAATTAATGACATGTTACTAAACAAGTTATATGTTTATAATTTCAGAACATGTCTGGAGGAGGAATGTCACCTGAAGAAGCAAGAGAAATGATGCTAGCCTTGATGGCTGAACAGAACAAAATGATTCAGGATCAGTTTCGGGCTCGAGATGAGGCCGATGCTAAGAGAAGAGAAGATAAAAGAAAGAACAAAGAAAAAGAAAGGGAGGGAAATAATGAGGAACAAGATGACAACACTGGGTCATCTAATAAGCCCAGGGGTTGTCGGTTTAAGGATTTTAAAGGAAACGGGGCGGTGGAGTTTAACGGTTTAGGGGATGCTGTTGCCGCACTTGAATGGATAACAGCTACTGAAAGAACATTCCGAATCAGCGATTGTGCTGAGAAGGATATGGTTCGGTATGCTACAGCAATGTTCACAAACGATGCAATTATGTGGTGGAATTCCATGGTTAATGCTTTAACCTTGCAAAAAGTAAGTGTAATGACTTGGGCTGAGTTCACGGACTTATTCACTCAGCAATACTGTCCGGCTGATGAGCGCCGAAGATTGGAGGCAAAGTTTATGGCGCTGATGCAGGGGACTAAGACTGTGTCTCAATATGCTGTAGAATTCACAAGGCTGAGTCTGTTTGCGCCTCATCAGGTGAACACTGAAGAAAGAAAAGTGACCAGATTTGAGGCTGGTCTGGATATTGAGATAAGGAGGGTTATGAGCAACGTCCGCTACCCTACATTTGCTGGCTTACTTGAGGCTGCCAGAAATGTAGAGCAGATTCTGATCATGTCGGGTTATTCGATTGGATCTGCTGCTGCTGCCACTAATCCGACCCAACCGTCACCGCCGAAGCGCCAGCGCGAGGGAGGATATTCTGGTTCTTCCCGGTCTTCACAGTACTCGCCTCAACAATCTTATCGCCGTCAATCTAGTTCTTCGGGTCGTGCGCGTGCCTACTCCATCAACACTGAGCCGCGATATTGTAATAGGTGTCACTTGGAACACTTCGGCAAGTGCACCAATGGACGTGCTTGTTTCTGTTGTGGTGAGTTGGGCCATTTTCAGAGTGAGTGCCCAAGGAAGGGAGATGCTTGCCATAAGTGTGGTGTATGGGGACACTACAGTAGGAATTGCAGAAGGAACGATCCAGCTGCTGCTGCTCCATCTACAACACGATCTTCGGGAGATTCAAGCGGTGGTTCAGTTAACCGAGGCCGGGGTCAGTCTCAAAGGGCACCTGCTCGTGCTTTTCAGATAACTGCAGAGGAGGCAAGGGAAAATCCGGAGGTCGTTACGGGTACGTTCATAGTTAATTCTATGCCAGCACGAGTTTTATTTGATTCGGGTGCCAATAGATCGTTTGTTTCTACTATGTTTGCACAAAGACTTGCCATGCCACTATCTAGATTATCTGCTGTTTTTGACATAGAAACTGCTAGCAATACTCTAGTCAAGGTAGATCACGTATATCGTAACTGCACGTTAGTGATTGAAGATGTAGTCTTCAATTTGGACTTGATCCCTATTGAGTTCAGTGAGTTTGACGTGATAGTCGGGATGGACTGGTTGATTGAGAATGAAGCCCATATAGTGTGTAAGAGCCGAATGATAAATATAACTACTCCGGAGGGGCGTGAGATTTGCATTTACGGGGATAGGAGAAGTGGGGATCTGTGCTTACTGACCATTGCAAAAGCTCGAAAGCTTGTTGCAACGGGGTGTGACGCCTACCTGGCATATGCTATTGATGCCAAGGCTGAGAAGAGAACTTTGGCCGACGTGCCTGTTGTTTCACTGTTTCCGGATGTGTTTCCGGAAGACTTGTCTGGCGTGCCGCCTGAGAGACAAGTAGAATTTAAGATTGACTTGATCCCTGGAGCTGCGCCGGTAGCTCGTTCTCCTTATCGTCTTGCCCCAACCGAGATGAAAGAGATGATGACACAACTTCAAGAGTTGTTGGACAAGGGCTTCATTCGGCCGAGTTCATCGCCATGGGGAGCTCCGGTATTGTTTGTAAAGAAGAAAGATGGCACGATGAGGATGTGCATAGATTACCGGGAGCTGAATAAGTTGACTATTAAGAACAAATATCCGTTGCCACGGATAGATGACTTGTTTGATCAGTTACACGGGGCTTGTGTCTTTTCTAAGATCGACTTAAGGTCGGGGTACCATCAGCTGAAAGTAAGAGAAGAAGATGTACCGAAGACAGCTTTCAGAACTCGGTATGGGCATTACGAGTTTCTGGTCATGCCTTTCGGCTTAACTAACGCCCTAGCTGTCTTTATGGATCTAATGAACCGAGTTTGTAGACCGATGTTGGACAAATCGGTGATAGTGTTTATTGATGACATTCTGGTATACTCTAAGTCTGAAGCTGAGCATGTTGAACATTTAAAGGAACTGTTAGAATTGTTAAGAAAAGAAAGGTTGTATGCCAAGTTCTCAAAGTGTGAGTTTTGGCTGCAACAGATTCAGTTTTTAGGACATGTGATTTCTGGAGCTGGGATTTCGGTAGATCCAGCTAAGGTAGAAGCGCGATAAAGAACTGGGAGCCGCCTCAATCAGCTACCGAAGTTAGAAGTTTTCTTGGACTGGCAGGGTATTATCAGAGATTTATTAAGGATTTCTCGAAGATTGCAGTTCCTTTAACTGCATTAACCAAGAAGAATGCACCGTTTATATGGGAAACTGTGCAACAGGAGGCCTTTGAGGTTCTGAAGAAGGCGTTAAGCGAGGCGCCGATACTTGCCTTACCTGAAGGTAATGATGACTTTGTGGTGTATACCGATGCTTTGAGGTTAGGGTTAGGTGCGGTACTGATGCAGCGCGGGAAAGTAATTGCTTATGCTTCAAGGCAGTTGAAGCAGCACGAGAAGAATTATTCGACTCATGATCTGGAGTTGACCGCAGTAACATTTGCTTTGAAGTTATGGAGGCACTACCTGTACGGTACTAAGTGTCAACTTTACACGGACCATAAGAGCTTGAAGTATATCTTTAGCCAGAAGGAACTTAATATGAGACAACGTAGGTCTATGGAGCTTATTAAAGACTACGATTGTGAGATACTTTATCACCCCGGAAAGGCTAATGTAGTAGCCGATGCCTTGAGCCGGAAAGCTTATGCTAAAGATTTCTGCTATATGATGACGTCTACTATGTTAACGTCTACTATAATTGACGATGTCAAAGCTGCTCAAGTAGAAGCTTTGAAAGAAGAAAATGTCGGTGCTGAGGATATTAGAGTACAGATTAAGAATATGGAAACAAGTGAGTCGGGATTGAAAGGTGTATACGGAAGGATTTGGGTGCCGAAGTATGGTGGTATGAGAAATGTGATCATTGAAGAAGCGCATCAATCAAAATTTTCTGTACATCCCGGGAGCACAAAGATGTACAATGACTTAAAGGCAGACTTTTGGTGGCCGGGATTGAAGAAGGACATAGGGCAGTATGTAGAAAGATGCCGAACTTGTCGGTTGGTAAAGGCCGAACATCAACAACCATACGGCAGTATGCAACCGCTTCCTATTCCGGAATGGAAGTGGGAGCACATTACAATGGATTTTGTTACAAAGCTGCCGAAAACTAGGCGTCAACACGATGCAGTTTGGGTAATCGTGGATCGGTTAACTAAGTCGGCTCACTTTATACCGATTCGAGAAAGTTATTCATTGGAGAAGTTAGCGCAGATCTATATGGACGAGATCGTTTCTAGGCATGGAGTGCCTAAGTCTATTGTATCGGATCGAGATAGCCGATTTACTTCAAACTTCTGGTCGGCACTACAAGAAGGGTTAGGGACGAGAATAGCAATGAGTACAGCCTATCGTCCGCAAACTGATGGCCAAAGTGAACGAACGATCCTTACTTTGGAAGACATGATGAGATCGTGTGTGTTAGATCTCGGTGGCAATTGGGATGATCATTTGCCACTGATAGAGTTTTCATACAATAATAGCTATCATGCGACAATCAAGAAAGCACCGTTTGAGGCCTTATATGGAAGGAAATGTAGGACTCCTACATGTTGGAGAGAAACGGGTGAAACACCAATCGCTGGGCCGGCCTTGCTTCAAGAAACAAATGAGAAAATACAGTTGATCAGGCAGAACATGAAGGCAGCCCAGGACCGACAGAAAAGTTATTATGACAGAAGACACAAACCTATTAACTTTGAAGTGAATGACTGGGTTTACTTGAAAGTATCACCCATGAGGGGTGTTACTCGTTTTGTGAAGAGGGGCAAGTTGGCTCCGAGATTTGTTGGGCCCTTTAAGATAGTAGAAAAAGTTGGAAATCAATCATATCGCCTAGAGTTGCCTGAAGAGATGTCAGGCATACATCCAGTATTTCACGTTGGGAATCTCCGAAAATCATTTAACACTGGAAATGAGGATTGGGCAGACCACACAGAGCTGCAAGTTGATGAAAGGCTTCGATATGTGGAGGAGCCGGAATGTGTATTGGATACTAAGATGAAGAAGTTGAGGAGCAAAGAGATAGAAATGGTGCTTATACGTTGGAAGCATCATAAGGGAGCAAATCATACATGGGAAGCTAAGTCAGAAATGTTAAGAAAGTATCCGAAACTGTTTGAATCTGAGTAACTTCGAGGACGAAGTTGAGCGTGGTGGAGCCCATGCTGTAACATCCTCGGATTTATTTTGTTGTATTTTGGTTAATTAAGTGGAAAATTATATATTTAAGTTGGAATTTGAGCAATTATTATGTATTTTGGATATTTAGAAAGTTTGTTGCTATTTAAAGAAAATTTGAACTCGGAATCATTGTTATGGAGTATTATGAAATTAAAAGTTATTAATGATAATTTTAAGAATAAATCAGTATTTTATGGAACCGGTTAAGTCGAGGGGAGAAATTTGCAAAATGGTGAAAATGGGAATAAAATGGGCTAAGCATTCATTTGACACCATTTCTCTCTCTCTCTAGACTCTCTGTCTAAATATTTTCTCTCTACATCTCTCTAAGTTATTTCACAAACCGACTGGCCGATTATCGAGATATATATGTCAACGGAAAGATCTCGAGGAGTACTACAACAATCTGCAATTGGATTTCTGATTTCGTATGAATTGAGGTAAGAATCGACCCTTTTAAGTTTGTTGCTTCGGTTTTGAAGAACTAGAATTTCGAATCTGTCATTTTATGTAAATTGGAGCTTGTTTTGCTTGAAATATTGCAAGAATATGATAGTATATGCATAATAGAATCGAATCTAGGCATCATACTTGATAATATAGGTGAGTTGAGGCTTAGAAATGTATATTTTTAAGTTGTAAGATGAACAAACTCGAATATACCATGAACACAGTCGAAATGCAAGAACAAACTCGATTTTGGTACTAGATTCGAGTTTAAACATCAGATTCGAACAAGGGTTCGAATTTATCACTATGGGTTCGAGTTTAGCCCCTAAAGTCAAAATGGTTCGAGTTTAATAGGAACTCGGCGAGTTCCTATACTGAATTCGGCGAGTACTAACAGATTTTGGGCAGATTCGAATGGGTTTTAAAGGAATCGAATCTATGGACTAATAATTACACTTTTGGAATACTTTTGGTAGTATATTAAGGCATAAAATGAAAGGTTAATTGGAAATAATAACAGACCAATTGATGGTTTATATCGTGAGTTTCGAATGAAGGTTCCGAATGTCGTATTACTTTCATTTGCATAAATTAATGCTAAGTTGTTAAAGACCATGTAAAGATAATATGTTTATCATATGGAAATGAAACAGGTCCCTTGTGGTGTTGTCTAACCCACAGTGGGGTACTTGGTGGATCCGGTTGAAAGCCCGAGGAGAAATAATATCGTTTAAAGTTTAAATTACGCACCCACTGTGAGTACAGTAGATTTCACATGTTTATATCTGTTTTATGTTAAGCTTTGCCTGCTGAGACCTGTTGTTTCATTTGTTTGTTTGGAATTCTACTAACTTGCGTAGATTTAGATGCACATTCCTACTTGTTGCATGTCCGTTCGATTGTTGTGCATCTAGTGATGGACCGGTGGGTCGCATCAATTACTCTGATGTTACTGCGCTATATGACGCTGGAGCTGATCCCTCCAGGTCCGGTAGGCAGTATGTCATCCCCGATGTTATGTTTGTCTCAGTTGGTATGTTTTAAATGCCGAGTTTTGGGCTCGAAGGGGCTGCGGCTCTGGTCCGTACTTTGTGTACGAAGAGGATATCCGATGTTGGTCATCTGTGTTATCCTTGGGCTTCATAAAAATTTATAAAATGCGTAATCTTTGTATTCACTAAGCATTCGCTTATTCCCCAGTTGTTTATTTTTATCTTATAGGTAAAGGAAAATCTGCAGCGGGACCTTCTAGTTAGGTCGTGGGGGAAGATTTGGAAGATATCTGCTATTTAATCGGTAATTATGTTGTGGGACAAAACTTATAATATGTTTGGGATGATTGTAATAAACTTTTGAGTCTGTAGACTTAGAATTGGGTACCTTGTAGCACCGTAGGGTGTTTGTCACTGTTGCACTACTTTATTTATGTTTTTAATGCTTCCGCACTTAATTTAGGTTATCAGATCATTATGTATTTGTATGTTGGTGATTAAATCCTGGGTGTTTGTAAATGGTGGTTGTTGTGGCAAGGGTGTCACAAGTTCGGACCCCAGTCTAATTCGGACCATCACCCCATTTCGGATCCCGTCCCAATTCGGACCCCCATCCCAATTTGGACCACAAAGATTTCGGACCAGAAACCCCAATTTCGGACCATACTCAATCCGGACCATTAGTAATTTCAGACCTACCAATTTCGGACCTTTAACCAAATTCGGACCACCTGCATTTCGGACCATCCGAATTCGGATGTGGTCCGAAATCAGACCCAATTACACTTAATTTTCAGAGTACAAGTTTTATGCAATTACTGACACAAAATCACTATTACACTTACTTTACAGATCATTGTGGTGTTATCAAAACACACATTGATTTAGAGACACGATACATTATACCAATCACTATGAGTAACAGATTGTCATTCTAACATTTATTGTTTTTGCATTCATGTTTATATATTTCAATGGCATGTTCACATTGTTCATATACATCATTTGGCACTCGTACATGATCTGTTGTTATGATGCACACTCGTACTTGACATGTAACACACATGTAGCCAGCGTTCATTTGAAAGTGCATCTATTTACATCATGCTTGCACTGCATGATCATTACTTCACAATCTGATGCGACCTGGACTGGGGCTGACAGCAGGCCACTGTTGGGGACTGATCATCCCACTCGTTATCCCGTCAGGTTCGCACATCCCCGATCAGCATTTGAACTGCCAACCCCATGCTAGCACTGCATGGTTTACACATACATTGAGGCTTACACTGCCTGTTTTCACATACATGGGGCTTACACTGCCCATGGTTAAGCATTGCTTGTAAAGAAATATTTGTTGTTTGCATAATCTGTTATCTCACTAAGCAATTAGCTTACTGTTGACTCACCATGTTTTCAGGCAAAGGCAAAAGTGTAGCAGGACCTTCTACTTAAGCATTTCATTTCAATATCCCGGAGACTTTAGAAGCTATTGGTACTTGAATGTAATAGCTTTGGGCTGAGATTTACTACTTCTAAAACAATTATGTTGATGTAATAGTTAGACTTTATCACTGTAGACATGTATTTATTGCTTTAGTGTGGATTTGTTTAATTCAGATTTAAGTATTCAATTTTAATTATCATATTAAACATTGGGTTGTTTGTTGATCCTGGTGATTGCTATTATACTATCAAAGCATGAGGGTGTCACAGGTTTTGGTATCAGAGCATTAGTTTGAGGTTTCAAGTGTCCGCGAGGACTTGGACTCAAACTTAGGTTATGATATTAGAATGGACTCTTAGGAAATGATCCGAACTAAGATAGGATTGACATGTACACGGGGACAAATAAAGGGTAATTGTAAACACTTAGGACTTACAACCAAATGTTCTAAATATAAATTGTTATATTTCAGAACATGTCAGGAGACGATATGACTCCTCAGCAAATGTTCCAGATGATGCAAGCCCTTATGGAACAAAACAATGAACTACAATCCAAAAGAATGGCTGAGCAGGCTCAGTCATTTGCTGATCAGTTAAGGGCCAGAGATGAGGCCGAAGCAAAGCGTAAGGCCGATAAACGAAAGAACAAGGAGCAACAACAAGATGATCAAGAGGAAAGACAAGAAACTGGGTCTTCTAACAGATCAAGGGGTTGTAGGTTTAAGTACTTCAAAAGTAACGGGGCTGTTACTTTTGATGGAACTGGAGATGTCGTGACTGCATTGGAATGGATCACCACCACCGAATGAACTTTCAGAATCAGCGACTGCGCTGAAAAGGACATGGTCCGCTTTGCAACCGCTATGTTTGCAAGGGACGCAGTGATGTGGTGGGATGCTATGACACATGTGTTGACGATGGAGGTAGTGTCACACATGTCCTGGAGTGAATTCAAGGAAGTATTCTCCCAGCAATACTGTCCTACTGATGAGAAACGCCGTCTCGAGGCGAAGTTCCTGAACCTGACTCAAGGAATGAAAACGGTTACACAATATGCCGTTGAGTTCACCCGACTAAGCTTGTTCGCACCTCATCAAGTTGACACAGAAGAGAGAAAGATAGCCCGGTGTGAGGCCGGACTAGACTATGAAATTCGTCGAACCATGAGTGGGGTTCGGTATACAACTTTTGCCGGTTTACTGGAGGCTGCTCGAAATGTGGAGCAGATCGTTCTGTTATCAGGTTATGTCATCGGTTCAGCCGCCGCAGCACCGACTCAACCGTCGCCGCCAAAAAGGCAGCGAGAGTCTGGATCATCCCGATTCTCTCCTCAATCCCATCAACAATCTTCATCACCCAAGAAGGGAAGGGCCTTTTCGGCCAGTTCTGAAATGAGAGACTGTAGGAGATGTAGAAAAGCGCACTCTGGGGAGCGCAAGACTCAAGACATGTACTGTTTCTGCTGTGGGCAGAAAGGCCATCATTGGGAGCATTGTCCTCGAAAAGACGATGCATGCTACAACTGCCACAGACTTGGCCATTTTTCAAGGGACTGCCCGAAACCCCCACGAGATCAAAGTGTTCAACAATCGGCAACAAGATCTTCTGCAGCATCCACTGCTCGCAGGGATCAATCTCAAAGGGCTCCAACAAGGGCATTCCAAATCACAGCTGAAGAAGCAAAGGATGACCCGGAGGTGGTCACTGGTACGTTCTTTGTAAATTCCATTCCTACACATATACTGTTTGATTCCGGAGCCAATCGTCCGTTTGTCTCCACTACATTTGCTCGTCAATTCAATATGCCTACTTCCAAATTACAATTTGTACTTGATATTGAGACTGCTAGCAACATGTAAGTTAAAGCAGACAAGGTATATAGGAATTGCACATTACTTGTAGAGGATGTAGTGTTCAACGTAGACCTGATCCCTATGAAGTTTGATGTTATAGTAGGCATGGACTGGTTGGTTCATAACGAGGTCCAGATTGTATGCAAGAAGAGAATGATTAAGATCACCACTCCCGAGGGCCGAGACATTTGTATTTATGGTGATAGACACAAAGGCGACTTGTGCCTCATTTCAATTGCAAAAGCCCGGAAACACGTTGCCAAGGGTTGTTCTGCATACTTAGCCTACGCTGTCGATGCTAAGGCTGAAGTTCAATCTCCTTCTACCGTTCCCGTCGTTTCTGAATTTCCAGATGTCTTTCTAGAAGATATCTCGGGATTGCCACCTGATCGTCAAGTGGAATTCCGCATTGACCTCATTCCCGGAGCTGCTCCAATAGCAAAGGCTCCCTGTCGCTTAGCTCCTGCGGAAATGCAGGAAATGATGAAGCAGTTACAGGAGCTACTTGACAAAGGTTTTATCCGCCCAAGTTCATCTCCTTGGGGCGCTCCTGTTCTGTTCGTCAAGAAGAAAGATGGCACATTACGTATGTGCATCGATTACCGAGAACTCAATAAAGTGACAATCAAAAACAAATACCCGTTGCCCCGGATTGATGATCTCTTCGACCAGTTACAAGGCGCAAGCTACTTCTCGAAGATTGATCTTCGTTCGGGTTATCATCAACTCAAAGTAAACCCAGATGACATTCCAAAGACGGCTTTCAGAATTCGTTACGGACACTACGAGTTTCTGGTAATGCCATTCGGTCTTACAAATGCGCCGGCTGCTTTCATGGATCTCATGAACAGAGTCTGCCGGCCAATGCTCGACAAATCGGTCATCGTGTTCATCGATGACATTCTCATCTATTCAAAGACCGAAGAGGATCATGCAACACATCTGAGAGAATTACTAGAGTTGCTACGCAAAGAGCGACTTTATGCCAAATTCTCAAAGTGTGAATTCTGGTTGAGGCAGGTACGTCTCAACATACGAAACAAAATTTCATGATCCTTATACTCAATCATAAACTCGTTGTTAACTTGTACTTACTCAATATTCAATTCAGATCCAATTCTTGGGGCACGTGATATCTGGTGCTGGGATTGCTGTTGATCCTGCAAAGATCGAAGCTATCCAGAACTGGGAATCACCCCGTAACGCCTCAGAAATTCGTAGCTTTCTGGGATTGGCTGGTTATTACCGCCGATTCATCAAAGACTTCTCCAAAATCGCCGTTCCACTTACCAAGCTTACACGTAAGAATGCAACCTTCTTTTGGAAAGAAGAACAACAAATGGCTTTTGACAGATTGAAGAGGCTGCTAAGTGAAGCACCAGTGTTAGCCCTGCCTGAAGGGAACGAAGACTTTGTGGTTTACACGGATGCATCAGGCATGGGTTCGGGAGCGGTATTAATGCAAAGAGGAAATGTCATAGCATACGCTTCTAGACAACTCAAACCACATGAGAAGGAATACTCTACTCATGATCTAGAGCTAACTGCTGTGACATTCGCTCTCAAGTTATGGAGGCACTATTTGTACGGAACCAAGTGTCAGCTCTACACTGACCATAAAAGTTTGAAGTACATATTCAGTCAGAAGGACTTGAATATGAGGCAGAGAAGGTCAATGGAGCTGATCAATGATTATGGTTGTGAGATTCTCTACCATCCAGGGAAAGCCAACGTAGTGGCTGATGCTCTAAGTAGGAAAGCATACTGCAAGGCATATTGCTATGCCTTGACTTCCACGATACTGACATCAACAATTATAGACGATGTAAGGGCTGCTCAGTTGCAGGCCCTAAAGGAGGAAAATGTTAAAGACGAGAATATCAGAGTTCAACTTCCATTAATGCAAGACGATGGAACTGGACTCAAAGGTGTGTATGGCAGAGTTTGGGTTCCTAAGTTCGGGAACATGCGTGAAGTAATACTTGAGGAAGCTCACCAGTCTAAGTTCTCAATTCATCCTGGTAGCACAAAGATGTACAACGACCTGAAAGCTGATTTCTGGTGGCCAGGGTTGAAAAGAGACGTTGGGCAATTTGTGGAAAGGTGCAGAACTTGTCGTTTAGTCAAAGCAGAGCACCAACAGCCCTATGGTAGTATGCAACCTCTTCCTATCCCGGAATGGAAGTGGGACCATATTAATATGGATTTTTTAACAAAGCTGCCCAAAACACGTCGTCAACATGATGCCGTTTGGGTCATCGTTGACCGTCTGACAAAATCTGCTCATTTCATTCCAATCCGAGAAACCTACTCACTGGACCGTCTTGCCCAGATCTACGTAAACGAAATCGTTATTAGGCATGGTGTGCCTAAGTCTATTGTCTCTGATCGAGATAGTAGATTTACTTCCAACTTCTGGGCTGCTCTACAAGACGGTCTTGGTACTCGTATCGCAATGAGTACTGCTTATAGACCTCAATCTGATGGGCAAAGTGAAAGAACAATCTTAACTCTCGAAGACATGCTCAGAGCGTGTGTCATGGATTTGGGTGGTAACTGGGACGATCACCTCCCATTGGTTGAATTCTCCTACAACAATAGTTATCATTCCACAATCAAAATGGCACCGTTCGAGTTCTTGTACGGAAGAAAGTGTAGGACTCCAACTTGTTGGAGGGAAACAGGAGAAACTCCAATAGCTGGTCCCGCCTTATTACAAGAAACAAACGAAACGATTCAACTCATTCGACAGTACATGAAAACGGCGCAAGATCGACAAAAGAATTATCACGATCGCCGTCACAAAGCGATAGAGTTTCAAAAGGACGATTGGGTATACTTAAAGGTTTCTCCGATGAAGGGTGTTACAAGATTTGTTAAGCGAGGAAAGCTATCTCCTCGATTCATAGGACCCTTCAAGATACTAGAAAGAGTTGGTAGCCAGTCCTATCATTTGGACTTGCCGGAGGAATTGTCTGGTGTTCACCCGGTATTTCATGTGGGCTACTTAAGAAAGAGTCTGGTGCCCGAAAGGGAACCATGGTGTAACAACCTAGCTTTTAGCCGATCATGTAATGCTTAATTTTGAAATAAATAATATAAGTTTGTTATATTATTTATGTAGCAATTTAATTTATTATGAAATTATAAATTAAATTATATTTATGTTATGAATTATTAATGATGATTAAATAAAAGAGATGTAAAATACAAAAGTTTAATGGGTTAAATTACAAATATATTTAAATGATATATATAAAACTCAGTTAAGAACATTTAACACATCATTAACAAATTCACTCTCTCTCTACTTTCTCTCTCTATCCTATACGGTTCCTCCAAATTTCTATCAAGAATCCATGAGCTTTGCAATCAATTGGTGAATTAAAGACAAGTGAAGGTTACAAAGATCATCAAACATCATCAATTGATAAAATTCAAGGTAAAACTCTCTTAAAATTCGAAATATTTGTGAGTTTGGTTCGTTTTTGGAAAAACCGAAACCAAAGAAATTTAGGTTGCATGTTTTAGATTCTTGAAGAATATGATAAATTAAGTTAATAGATGTTAAAGAAACAAAGATTTTTAGTTTGGATCATCCAAAAATGTGATCAAATCGGAATTTTTCTTTGATAAAAATGATGTTCTTGACAAAAATGATCTCTGTGTGTGTGAAATGTTGGCGAAACCCAAATTTTTGGGAGGTTTCGGTACTACCCACTACCGAAACAATATGTGTGAGTGTTGCGTGTGTTATGCATGATTACTGAAACTCACAAGCGGGGTACCGAAACTTGAGGAAGATACCGAAACCTTAAAAGGTTTCGGTATACATACCAAAACTAAGAATGTACCGAAACCTTTCCCATAAAAATAAACAACTACCGAGACTATACATAATATATATATATACCGAAACATTGAAGGTACAGAATGAGACGTCCTCATGAATTAATGATATAATTGTAGCAATCACCAGGATCGACAAACAACCCAATGAGTATCATAATAATTGAAATTGAGTACTTAAATCAGAATTAAGCAAATCCACACTAAAGCAATGAAAGTAAATGTCTACAGTGTTTAAGTCTAGCTATTACATCATCATAATTGTTTTAATAGTAACAAATTCCCAGCCCCAAAGCTACATCGTCCATGTACCAATTAGCTTCTAAGGTCACCGAGATAAGAATTTGATTGCTTAAGATGAAGGTCCCGCTACACTCTTACCTTTGCCTGTAAACAATGTGAGTCAACAGTAAGCTAAATGCTTAGTGAGATAACAAATTATGCAAACAACAAATATTTCTTTACAAGCAATGCTTAACCATGGGCAGTGTAAGCCCCATGTATGTGTGTACAGGCAGTGTAAGCCTCAATGTGTGTGAAAACCATGCAGTGCAAGCATGGGTTGGCAGTTCAATATGCTGATCGGGGATGTGCCGAACCTGATGGGATACGAGTGGGATGATCAGTCCCCGACAGTGGCCTGTTGTCATCCCCAGTCCAGGTCGCATCAGATTATGAAGTAATGATCATGCAGTGCAAGCATGATGTAAATAGATGCACTTTCAAATGAACGCAAGCTACATGTGTGTTACATGTCAAGTACGAGTGTGCATCATAACAACAAATCATTTCATGAGTGCCAAATGAAGTATATGAACAATGTGAACATGCCATTGAATGTATAAACATGAATGTAAAAACAATAAATGTTTGAATGACAATCTGTTACTCACAGTGATTGGTATTGTGTGACTTGTCTCTGAATCAATGTGTGTTTTGATAACACCACAATGATCTGTAATGTAAGTGTAATAGTGAATTTGTGTCAGTAATTGCTTAAAAAATTGTATTCTGAAAATTAAGTGAAAATGGGCCTGAATTCGGACCACATCCGAATTCGGATGGTCCGAATTATAGATGGTCCGAATTTGGTGGATCCGAAATGGGTGATCCGGATTTGGTCTTGATCCGAAATTGACTAGGTCCGAAATGGGTATGGGATCCGAAATATGCTAGTGTCCGAATTCACTGTGGATCCGAAATTATGTTGGTCCGAAATAGGTGATCCGAATTCGGATGGATCATCATCCGAGTTCATACTTAGAAATTTTTCTAATATTTTCCAGAATTATGTTTTTGACCATTTTTTTGCATGTTTTGAGTCTAATATTGTAAATATAAGCTTAATAACATTGTTTTAACTTATATCATAACATTTGTGTACCAAACAATCCATTTGTGTCCGTTTTTCTACATATCTTCGAAGAACACACACTAAAACACACACATAATTTCAGAAATCATACTTAGACTTCGAATCTGTTTCTGAAAATTGATATATTACATTATCATCACTCGATTTTAACTAATCCATAGTAACATTCAACATGCATAAACATTTGCATCCTAAATCTTAGAAATCGGTTCTTATAAAAACCGAACTAAAAGATCACAAATTCGAAACATTAAATAATATTTACCTTGATTTGAAGCTTGTAGTGATTATAGTTCCTTAAATGCTACTTGAATCCAACTTCTTAGCCTCCAATTCGATGTTCTTGGATATTTGATGAAGAACCCGTGGGTTCTAGAGAGAGAGAGAGAGAGAGAGAGACGAGAGTGAATGTAGAGAGAGAAGGAGTTTGTTGAAAGTGAAAGACTTTCCACCTTTTTATTTGTCACTTTGACACAATTGCACATTATACCCCTCACTTTGTATTTTCTTACTTAACTAATAATATGATCATAATAACTTAAATTGACATAATAATTCATTAACATAATAATTAAGTCCTTAAAATTGTAAATTACAATTAATAAAAATTTTGGATGTTACAACATGGGCTCCACCACGCCTATACTTCGTCCGCGAAGTCATGCTGCGCTAAACAAACTTGGGTACTTAGTCTTCATGTCTTCTTCCGATTCCCAAGTGTGATTAGCTCCCCGATGATGCTTCCACTTGACCAGCACCATCCTGATCTCTTTGTTCCGTAGCTTTTTGACTTTTGTCTCCAAAATGCACTCCGGTTCATCAACGAACCTTAGCCGTTCGTCAATCTTAATGTCCGAATGATCAGTCCATGGTTCCCTTTCGGGCACCAGACTCTTTCTTAAGTATCCTACGTGGAAGACCGGGTGAACACCTGATAATTCTTCCGGCAAGTCCAAATGATAGGACTGATTCCCAACTCTTTCTAGTATTTTGAAGGGTCCTATGAATCGAGGCGATATCTTTCCTCGCTTTACGAATCTTGTAACTCCCTTCATCGGGGAAACCTTCAAGTAGACCCAATCATCTTTTTGAAATTCTATCGCTTTGTGTCGGCGATCATGATAATTCTTCTGTCGATCTTGTGCCGTTTTCATGTACTGCCGTATGAGTTGGATCTTTTCATTTGTTTCTTGTAGCAAAGCAGGACCGGCTATTGGAGTTTCTCCTGTTTCCCTCCAACAGGTTGGAGTCCTACATTTTCTTCCGTATAGAGACTCGAACGGTGCCATCTTGATAGTGGAATGGTAACTATTGTTGTAGGAGAATTCAACCAATGGGAGGTGATCGTCCCAGTTACCACCCAAATCCATGACACATGCTCTGAGCATGTCTTCTAGAGTTAAGATTGTTCTTTCACTTTGCCCGTCCGATTGTGGTCTATATGCAGTACTCATTGCGATACGAGTACCAAGACCGTTTTGCAAAGCAGTCCAGAAATTAGAAGTGAATCTACTATCTCGGTCGGAGACAATAGACTTAGGCACACCATGCCTAATAACGATTTCGTTTACGTAGATCTGGGCAAGTCGGTCCAGTGAGTAGGTTTCTCGGATTGGTATGAAGTGAGCAGATTTGGTTAATCGGTCAACAATGACCCAAATGGCGTCATGTTGACGACGAGTCTTAGGTAGCTTGGTTACGAAATCCATGGTAATATGGTCCCACTTCCATTCTGGGATAGGAAGAGGTTGCATACTACCATAGGGTTGTTGGTGCTCGGCTTTGACTAGACGACATGTTCTGCACCTTTCAACATACTGACCGACATCTCTTTTCAATCCTGGCCACCAGAAATCGGCCTTCAGGTTGTTGTACATTTTTGTGCTGCCAGGATGAATTGAGAATTTAGATTGATGAGCCTCCTCGAGAATTACATCTCGCATGTTCCCGAACTTAGGAACCCAAACTCTGCCGTAAACTCCTTTCAGTCCAGTTCCATCGTCTTGCATTAATGGCAACTGAATCCTGACATTTTCGTCTTTTACATTCTCTTCTTTTAGGGCCTGTAACTGAGCAGCCCTAACATCATCTATAATAGTTGAGGTCAAAATTGTAGAAGTCAAGGCATAGCAATATGCCTTGCAGTATGCTTTTCGACTTAGAGCATCGGCCACTACGTTGGCCTTCCCTGGATGATAGAGAATCTCACAGTCGTAATCTTTTATCAGCTCCATTGACCTTCTTTGCCTCATATTCAAGTCCTTCTGACTGAATATGTACTTTAAACTCTTGTGATCGGTGTAGAGCTGACACTTGGTTCCGTACAAGTAGTGTCTCCATAACTTGAGAGCGAAAGTCACAGCAGTCAGCTCTAGATCATGGGTAGAGTAATCTTTCTCATGTGGTTTGAGCTGTCTGGAAGCGTATGCTATGACGTTTCGTCTTTGCATTAGTACCGCACCCAAACCCATGCCTGATGCATCTGTGTAGACTACGAAGTCTTCGTTTCCTTCAGGCAGGGCTAACACTGGTGCTTCACTTAGCAGAATCTTCAAGTTGTCAAATGCCATTTGCTGTTCTTCTCCCCAAAAGAAGGTCGCGTTCTTGCGAGTAAGCTTTGTTAGCGGAACGACGATCTTTGAGAAGTCTTTGATGAATCGGCGGTAGTAACCAGCCAATCCCAGAAAACTCCGAATCTCTGAGGCGTTGCGGGGTGATTCCCAGTTCTGGATAGCTTCGATCTTTGCAGGATCAACAGCAATCCCAGCACCAGATATTACGTGCCCCAAGAATTGGATCTGAATTGATTGTTTAAGAGGTACAAGTTAATAAAAGAATTTATGTTTGAGTATAAGGATCATGAAATTGTTTCAAATGTTGAGACGTACCTGCCTCAACCAGAACTCACACTTCGAGAATTTGGCATAAAGTCGCTCTTTGCGTAGTAACTCTAATAATTCTCTCATATGTGCTGCATGATCCTCTTCGGTTTTTGAATAAATGAGAATGTCATCGATGAACACGATGACCGATTTGTCGAGCATTGGCCGGCAGACTCGATTCATGAGATCCATGAAAGCAGCCGGCGCATTTGTAAGACCAAACGGCATTACCAGAAACTCGTAGTGTCCGTAACGAGTTCTGAAAGCCGTCTTTGGAATATCGTCTGAATGTACTTTGAGTTGGTGATAACCCGAACGAAGATCAATCTTCGAGAAGTAGCTTGCGCCTTGTAACTGGTCGAAGAGATCATCAATCCGGGGCAACGGGTATTTGTTTTTGATTGTGACTTTGTTGAGTTCTCGATAGTCGATGCACATTCGCAATGTGCCATCTTTCTTTTTGACAAACAGAACAGGAGCACCCCAAGGAGATGAACTTGGGCGGATAAAACCTTTGTCAAGTAGCTCCTGTAACTGCTTCATCATTTCCTGCATTTCTGCAGGAGCTAGACGGTACGGAGCTTTTGCTATTGGAGCAGCTCCAGGGATGAGATCAATGCGGAATTCCACTTGACGATCAGGTGGCAATCCCGAGATATCTTCTGGAAAGACATCTGGAAATTCAGAAACGACGGGAACGGTGGAAGGAGATTGAACTTCAGCCTTTGCATCGACAGCGTAGGCTAAATAAGCTGAACAACCCTTAGCCACGTGCTTTCGGGCTTTTGCAATTGAAATAAGGCATAAGTCGCCTTTGTGTCTATCACCATAAATGCATATGTCTCGGCCCTCGGGAGTGGTAATCTTGATCATTCTTTTCTTGCAAACGATTTGGGCCTCGTTATGAACTAACCAGTCCATGCCTACTATGATATCGAATTCCCCGAACTCCATAGGGATCAAATCTATATTGAATACTACGTCTTCTACCAATAATGTACAATTCCTATACACTTTGTCTGCTTTTACTAACATATTGCTAGCAGTCTCTATGTCAAGTACAAATTGCAGTTTGGAAGTAGGCATATTGAATTGACGAGCAAATGAAGTGGAGACAAACGAACGATTTGCTCCGGAATCAAACAGTATACGTGCAGGAATTGAATTTACATAAAACGTACCAGTGACCACCTCCGGGTCATCTTTTGCTTCTTCAGCTGTGATTTGGAACACCCTTGTTGGAGCCCTTTGAGGTTGATCTCTGCGAGCCGTGGAAGCTACAGAAGATCTTGCTGTTGATTGTGGAGCATTCTGATCTCGTGGGGGTTTCGGGCAGTCTCTTGAGAAATGGCCAAGTCTGTGGCAGTTGTAGCATGCATCATCTTTACGTTGACAATGCTCCCAGTGATGGCCTTTCTGCCCATAGCAGAAACAATACATATCCCGAGTCTTGCACTCCCCAGAGTGCGCTTTTCTGCATCGTCTGCAGTCTCTCATTTCTGAACTGGCCGAAAAGGCTCTTCCCTTCTTGGGTGATGATGACTGTTGATGGGATTCAGGAGAGAATCGGGAGGATCCAGACTCCCGCTGCCTTTTTGGCGGCGACGGTTGAGTCGGTGGTGCGGCGGCTGACCCGATTACGTATCCAGATAATAAGACAATCTGCTCCACATTCCGAGCAGCCTCAAGCAAACCAGCAAACGTTGTATACCGAACCCCACTCATGGTTCGGCGTATCTCATAATCTAGACCGGCCTCAAACCGGGCTATTTTTCTCTCTTCTGTGTCAACTTGATGCGGTGCGAACAGACTTAATCGGGTGAACTCAACGGCATATTGTGTAACCGTTTTCGTCCCCTGAGTTAAGTTCAGGAATTTTGCCTCGAGACGTCGCTTCTCGTCGGCTGGACAGTACTGTTGAGAAAACACTTCCTTAAACTCGCTCCATGACATGTGTGATACTACCTCCATCGTCAACACATGTGTCATTGCGTCCCACCACATAACAGCGTCCCTTGCAAACATAGCGGTTGCAAAGCGGACCATGTCTTTATCAGCGCAGTCGCTGATCCTGAAAGTTCGTTCCGTGGTGGTGATCCATTCCAATGCTGTAACAGCATCTCCGGTTCCATCAAAAGTAACAGCTCCGTTACTTTTGAAGTCATTAAACCTGCAACCCCTTGATCTGTTAGAAGACCCAGTGTCTTGTCTTTCCTCTTGATCGTCTTGTTGTTGTTCCTTGTTCTTTCGTTTGTCAGCCTTTCGTTTTGCCTCGGCCTCATCTCTGGCCCTTAACTGATCAGCAAATGACTGAGCCTGCTCAGCCATTCGTTTGGATTGTAGCTCATTGTTTTGTTCCATGAGAGCTTGCATCATCTGGAACATTTGCTGAGGAGTCATATCGTCTCCTGACATGTTCTGAAATATAACAACTTATATTTAGAACATTTATTTGTAATTCCTAAGTGTACAGTTACCCTTTGTGTTTCCCCGTGTGCATGTCAATCCTATCTTAGTTCAGATCATTACTTAGAAGTTCATTCTAATATCATAACCTAAGTTTGAGTCCAAGTCCTCGCGGACACTTGAAACCTCAAACTAATGCTCTGATACCAAACTGTGGCGTCCTTGTTAAATTAATGATATAATTGTAATCTCCAGGATCGACAAACAACCCAATGAGTATCATAATAATTGAAATTGAGTACTTAAATCAGAATTAAGCAAATCCACACTAAAGCAAAGTAAAGTACATGACTACAGTGATTAAATCTAGCTATTACATCATCAATAATGTTTTAGTAGTAACAAATCCCAGCCCCAAAGCTACATTGTCCATATACCAATTAGCTTCTATGGTCACCGAGATAAGAAATGGATTGCTTAAGATGAAGGTCCCACAACACTCTTGCCTTTGCCTGAAAACAATGTGAGTCAACAGTAAGCTAAATGCTTAGTGAGATAACAGATTATGCAAACAACAAGTATTTCTTTACATGCAATGCTTAACCATGGGCAGTGTAAGCCCCATGTATGTGAAAACAGGCAGTGTAAGCCTCAACGTATGTGTAAACCATGCAGTGCAAGCATGGGGTTGGCAGTTCAAATGCTGATCGGGGATGTGCCGAACCTGACGGGATAACGAGTGGGATGATCAGTCCCCGACAGTGGCCTGCTGTCAGCCCCAGTCCAGGTCGCATCAGATTGTGAAGTAATGATCATGCAGTGCAAGCATGATGTAAATAAATGCACTTTCAATTGAACGCTGGCTACATGTGTATTACATGTCAAGTACGAGTGTGCATCATAACAACAAATCATGTACGAGTGCCAAATGATGTATATGAACAATGTGAACATACCATTGAATGTATAAACATGAATGCAAAAACAATAAATGTTCGAATGACAATCTGTTACTCACAGTGATTGGTATTGTGTGACTTGTCTCTGAATCAATGTGTGTTTTGATAACACCACAATGATCTGTAATGTAAGTGTAATAGTGAATTTGTGTCAGTAATTGCTTAAAATTTGTATTCTGTAATTTTAAATGTAATTGGGTCTGAATTCGGACCACATCCGAATTCAGATGGTCCGAATTATAGATGGTCCGAATTTGGGTCTCTGGTCCGAAATTGGTGGATCCGAAATGGGTGATCCGGATTTGGTCTTGATCCGAAATTGACTAGGTCCGAAATGGGTATGGGATCCGAAACAGGCTGGGGTCCGAAATTGCTAATGGTCCGGAGTGGTTTAGTTCGAAAATGGGTGGTCCGAATTGGGTGATCCGAATTCGGATGGATCATCATCCGAGTTCATACTTAGAAATTTTTCCAATATTTTCCAGAATTATGTTTTTGACCATTTTTGCATGTTT
>JAANYP010005087.1:62618-247007 GCA_020465985.1 Centrapalus pauciflorus
GGGTAGGTCATATTTCAAGAGGTGAAGTACAAAAACTACCTCCGGAAGAAAAAGACAAAATTCGACAAGAACGGTGGGGGACAATCATAAACTACTTGAAGCTAAAAAGTCTGAAATCGAAGAACCCCCCGTTCAGGGCCTCAAAGAATTCCTACAGAAGTTTCCCTCTGAGCAGTTTCAGAACCCGTACTTAGAAGAGAGATTTAAAATGGTATTCAGAAAGAAGCCTGGATCCTTCAGCAGACGCCTTCTTATGGAACTAACAAATGTAACCAAAGCTGAACAGGCCGAATACTATCAACTAATGCTCAGGGAAATGAGGTCAAAAGTCTCAAAATCGAAGATAAAGAAACTCCTAACCATAACCATGTGCAAAAGAGCCAAAGTTTACTATCCTGCCTTTCAGGTAGAAAGAGAAGATGGCACGGTTGAAGAGTTCTACGAGAATGACCTGGACTTCGTAAGTGTGGACGACGTTGAGTTTTTACACAACCGCTTAAAAAATCATATCAAAAAACGTCTGTCCCACATGACTGTCGTAGGTGCCCTAGTTCGAAGCATGAACCGCCGCTCGATCATTATGTGCCTCAGAGACTTCCAAATGGCAATCGAGAGCGCGATGGTTAAAGTGGGCCTTCGAGCACCTGAACAAGATAGCTTCCTTCTAGCCCACCATCCGGCCTACAGAGTTATACTCTCTGGAGACCCGGGTATCATTTTTGTCAATTACAAGGGCTACAAAAGGTACATGCGCTTTGAGGATCTTCCATGTTACTCCGATGGTACACTCAGATTGGTTCGAGCCGCGCTTACACAGAAAGTTCAAGATTTTGATGCTCAACCAGATCCAGAACAAAGGGGCCACCAAAGGAGATTCAGGATACCCTCAGCGGGATTGACCTCCTGAACAAAAGGCTACATATGAGACAAGTGACCAGACGCTTTGACGTCATCCTTGGACTCCGAGAATCGACTGATCATGCCAGAGTTCCAGGACCTCCTAAATGATCGAAAAGGGGGAGATTGTTAGACATTTAATTTCGATCATATGGAGTTATTTTGTAATAGTTATTTACTTAGCATTTAGCTTTGTATTTGTTTCCTTGTAATTTATTTCTATGTAAAAGTCTAGGGGGCAATTGTGTCAATGCCCCATAGTTAATTAATTGGAGCTATAAAGCTCCTAGGGCTTGCTTTATGTAATACACGGTTCATACATTGAATATTATACAAGCAGCCGCCATTTTTATTATTCTCTCCAACATTCATATTGTCTTCATCATTTCCTAATTATTGAGCATTGTTCTTCTTGGGATTTGATAAAGAGTATAGAAAGGTGCTGAATATATACGAGAATAGCATTTAACAAAGTGTGAATCAAACCCATGTTTGAATTGAAATTGAGATACTGATACAAGTTCTTCCCTTCTGAATCAGATAGATTCATATCTGAAAGAGGTTGACAATAAGTTCTTTCAAAATTGACTATTTGTCCCTCTGTTAGAGGTGTTCCAGAAATGTCTGTGATCGAGTAAATAGCTCTACGAACGAATGGATTGGATCGACTTGGAAAATGGAAAGATTTGTACAAGTTATACGTTTCGTCACCACTTTGTGGAAAATCCTTAGGTATGAATATGTTAGATACCTGTGACTCGATTGCTGAAATAGTATCTCTCCCCCAAAAAGCATGTTTTTTTACCGACGCACAAAGAAAATATTTTGTTACGAATGAACAAGATATTGAGGAATTGTCCATACGTAAAATCATAATTATTGATACGAGCCTTTTCCACATAAAAGGGGAATCTTTTGTTACAATCGAAGCAGAAGTGATGTGGATTATTCAAGAATCGAAGTTGATTTGCTTTATAAAAAGAAGATCTCAATGAACTTCTATGAAATGATTTCACGGGATTCAGCCAATTGTACTGATCGTGGAATATCATTGAGAAATAGGAATCCGTGTTATCAAAGGATAATTTGCGATTATTTCTAGTATGGAATGAGTCAATCATCCACTTTGGTATCTTATTGAACAAAAATGGTGATATTGTTCCTCCATTGATCAAGAATTTCGATTTTTGGCAAGTCTCATGATCATCCAATAAGAAGGGTTTCAATTTTTTCAAATGAACGATTTGAAGACCTGTTGATTCTAAAAACTGTGGATCATTCGGACCTTTCAATTCATAGATATAGATCTCGGACCTATGAATGGGGATATTCCCGAAACTGACAAACAAAAAAGGAATTGAGTTAGACAAAAAAAGAAGCAACTTGGACAAAAAGAAACGAAGTGGCTTAGACAAATCTTTTTTGTCGATAACCTCAGACTAATCAATCGAATATTGATTAATATGTAATCGATCGAACACTACTTGAAAACGGCTCTTCTGCTCAGAAACGAAATGTTCCAAATGTTCCTGGAAATTCTTGCTCCCAGTGGACCATTTGTGTCTATATGCATCAGGATCCCGATTCATGGATCTCTCGGTTCGAGAAAAAAAAAATAAGAGGATCGAACCATCTCTTCTGACTCTTTTTCAAATTCGATAAATGTTGGTTGATCATATATTTCATTAGAAATATATATATATATATATATATATATATTTACTTTTATAATTTTATAATTTTATTTTTTGTTTCTTATTATAGTTTCATGTGACACCCTCTTGTTTTGATATTATAAATGTAATCACAAGGATCAACAACAACCCAAAGAATATCATGGTAATTGAAATTGAATACTTAAATCAGAATTAAGCAGTTCCACACTAAAGCAATGAAAGTACATGTCTACAGTGATTAAGTCTAACTATTACAACATCATAATTGTTTTGAAAGTGGTAAATCCCAGCCCAAAGCTATTCAAGTACCAATAGCTTCTAAAGTCTCCGGGATATTGAATTGATATGCTTAAGTAGAAGGTCCAACTACTCCTTTGCCTTTGCCTGAAAACATGGTGAGTCAACAGTAAGCTAATGCTTAGTGAGATAACAGATTATGCAAACAACAAATATTTCTTTACAAGCAATGCTTAACCATGGGCAGTGTAAGCCCCATGTATGTGAAAACAGGCAGTGTAAGCCTCAATGTATGTGTAAACCATGCAGTGCAAGCATGGGTTGGCAGTTCAAATGCTGATCGGGGATGTGCCGAACCTGACGGGATAACGAGTGGGATGATCTGTAACAGCCCGTAATTTATTAAATATAAATTACAGCATCAGACTTTGGATAATAAAGCAATTTTATCCAAATATTAGTAATTAACCGAAAACATGAATCTTAAATAGTTAATTATATTAAGTTATAATTAATTATGAAAAGTTGCCCCAAAATTAGCTGAAATAAAGTTGATAATTAAAATTCAGCTAAATGACAAATTAAAGACTGAAAATGACGAAACGGACTAAAATGAATAAAAATATGACTAAAAGACAATTATAGCAAATCTAGAACTTCTTTGCTATTATTTGCATCTGAAATGCAAATCGGAGTGTTGGGAATAAAAGTTGGTCAATTCCGGAAAATTCAGTAGAAAATCTGATTTTTCCCTATTTTCCTATAAATAGGGCATTTCCCCCTCATTTCTTAAGTTTGGAAGACTTGAAACTCTCTCTCTCTCTCTCTACACCCTCACCTTCTCTCTAGAATTTCTCCTAAACGAACCGTCGGATTCTCGTGATTTATACGTCAACGGATAGAGATCGTCAAGCTCTACAATATTCTGTCATTGCATGTTTGTTTTGGTCATGATTTGAGGTAAGATCGACCCCTTTTCTGTCTTTTGGTTCGGTTTTGAAAGAGCAAACTCGAGTTTGCTCAAATTCTATTCTTTCGAAGCTTATTTGCCCTCGTTTAGGACCTGTTTTCGCTTGGAAAACTCTATAGTCGAAGGATATAGCTTGGACGAAGGTTAGTATCTATTTTTCCGTCATTTATGTTCATGTTTAGTAGCTAAAACCTGGAAAAAAACGTTGAACATGTAGAACAGATTCGAAAATCCTTGTTTAGACTCGAATGTGTGATATTTTCGAATCTAACCCCTAGACTCGAAGGGTTATGGTTTCGAATCTAACCCCTAGACTCGAAGGGGTGCTAGTTTCGAATCTATCCTAGAATCTAAGGCCTACTTCGAATCTATCCCCTAGAATCTGTGTGTGTGCTTCGAATCTGACCTCCTAAACTCGAATGAATGTGTGTTTCGAATCTAATACCCTAAACTCGAAGGTATGTGTTCGAATCTAATCCACTAGATTCGAATGTGTATGTGTGTTCGAATCTATCTCCTTAATTAGAATCTGACTTTGTTCCTAGCCAAAGTTAAATTCCTAAATCAGATTAAGTTATTGATCAACCTTATAATTGTGTAAATGTAATTGAAAGTATATTATGATTATGATAAAACTCTCAAGTTTAAGATGCATAACTATTTTATGCACAAATAATTAACAGACTCTGAATGAACTCTTAGAAATCGTATGTCATGATTCACCTAGCTAGTAATATGATTGGCCTAGTTTCAAGGCCACATATATGTGTAATTAGGGATCGTAGTAATCTGTTAAGAATAGACTCACTTTGGGACGATAGGAACTACCTCAGACTCGATAACTAGAATTGACAATAACCTGAATATATAACTAGGGTTATATAGATTATGACACAGACTTGACATTAATATGCCAGACTTGAAACTGAACTGCAGGAACCCGCCGATCTGACAGAGTAAACTGAACAGCTTAATTCGTTAAGCTTTATCTGACTACGGACTACTGTGAGTGACAGATTTCATTAATTACTTGCATATGTTTCGATACTTATTGGTGAATGTCATTGACTGTATGGAAACTTCCGTTTGTTGCTGCATGTTTCTTTAATACTTTATTGTATCATAGAAACGTATTTTTGACATTACTGAAGCTAGACACTTGAATTACCTTGATTGCATGTTCACTTTTACATTTTATGTAAATACTTATCATGCTTACTGCTTACTTGACTGTTTATATATTTGTCGCTGCATACTGCATTATCCGATAGGACCGAATGTGAGATCTCCATTCACAGGAGGGAATTCTGCAGATTCCTTTCCTATATGACCTGTTTCCATACACTTCCCGTAGGGCTTCGGCCTTACATAGGGGAACACAAACTGGGTTGTCTCCCAACCTTTTGCTGTCTCAGGACGTAGTGACTTGCCGGCAAGAGCTGATAGTATGTTATATATGTGTGGTAACTAATGGAACTCTGTTAACTCACTAAGCAATGTTAGCTTACTCTGTCATGACAACTCTTTTACAGGAAAAGTTGATAAAGGCAAGACCATAGCAGGTAGTTCGTCCCAGGCTAAGTGATTTTGGACATTTGATGAATAGCAGACTTTTGGACTTTTGCTGACGCCTATTTTGAAAAGATGATGCGGTCTCGGGTAGCTTGTTCAGTCTTCCACACTCTGATTGAAGATTTAGAAGCTAGTTAGACCACCATTTGATTTTAATATATTTTTATAATTAAGTAATCAGGCAGATGGACCTGTGGTATCAAACAATTAGTAATATTTATTACTTAATGAAATGAAATATTATGACGTGTACTGTTTGTGGTAACTTGGATGTTACATGATCAGTCCCCGACAGTGGCCTGCTGTCAGCCCCAGTCCAGGTCGCATCAGATTGTGAAGTAATGATCATGCAGTGCAAGCATGATGTAAATAGATGCACTTTCAAATGAACGCTGGCTACATGTGTGTTACATGTCAAGTACGAGTATGCATCATAACAACAAATCATGTATGAGTGCCAAATGATGTATAGGAACAATGTGAACATGCCATTGAATATATAAACATGAATGCAAAAACAATAAATGTTAGAATGACAATATGTTACTCACAGTGATTGGTATTGTGTGACTTGTCTCTGAATCAATGTGTGTTTTGATAACACCACAATGATCTGTAATGTAAGTGTAATAGTGAATTTGTGTCAGTAATTGCTTAAAACTTAAATCCTGAAAATTAAATGAATTTCCAACTGAATTCGGACCACATCCGAATTCGGATGGATTTGAAATCCGGATGGTCCGAATTGGGGTAGGACCGAAATGGGGTGGGGGTCCGAAATAGGTTGGGTCCGGATTGGTGATGGTCCGAATTACAATTAGTCCGAAATGGGTATAGGTCCGAAATGGACATTGATCCGAAATGGGTAGATCCGAATTCGGACCATTAACATCCTTGTTCATACTTAGAAAATTTCCAATATTTTCCAGAAATTACTTTTGGACCAATTTTGCATGTTTTTGAGTCTATCATTGTAAATATGAACTTATATGCTAACATTTAACTTAAAACATCACACTTATGTACCAAAATAACCCATTTATGTGGTTTTTTCTATGTGTCTCGATGAACACACACACTAAAACACACACTTACTTTGAAATCACACTTAGAGGTGGAATCTGATTCTGAAATTTGGTATATAACAACATACATGCTCGATTTCAACATATCATCAATAATATCCAACATGCATACACATTTGCCTCTTAAATCTTAGAAATCGGTTTTCATAAAAACCGAACCAAAACTTCATAAATTCGAAATATAGAGGGCTTTTTACCTTGATTTGTAACTTGTAGTAGTTATAGTTTCTTCCAAATCACTTGAATCCCGATTTTGAACACTTGAATCCAACAAATCTCTGATTCTTGATGATGAAATTTGTGGGTTTTTAGAGAGAGAAAGAGAGAGAATCGAGAGAGTAAGAGAGAGAGTGTGATTTTCAAAATGAAAGACTTCTTCTATCTTTTATTTGCATTTTGGCACTTTTGCACATTACAGCCCTCAACTTCGTATTTTCTTACTTAACTGATATTATGATCAAAATTTAACTTAAATCGATATAATCATCCAATAATACAACAATTAAGTCTTTAAAATTGTAAAATACATATAATTGAAAATTTGGGATGTTACATTTCATAAATGTTTGTATTTTTTATTTTAATTGGGTAATTTTTTAATGTTTAGTTTATGTAATAGTTTTTAAATATGTAACAACCCAGCTTTTATCTGAACCTTAAATTTCTGTAAATGATCCAATAATGTAATTTAATTACATTATTTGACTTGTAAAATTAATTAAGTTATGAAATATTTAATTAAATTATATATATATATATACATACATATATATATATATATATATATATATATATATATATATATATATATATATATATATGCTATTAATTATTTTGTTGATCAAATAAAAGAGAAGTAAAATACAAAAGTGGAAGTGGATTAATTTCACAAGTAGATAAAATGAAGTATATTAACCAAAATAATGGCCATTAATCACCATTTAAGAAACTTGACTCTCTCTCTCTCTCTACTCTCTCTCTAAAAACCGACCTTCTGTCTAGCTTTTCTCCCAAACCGACCGGCCAAATCTCGAGTTCTATACGTCATCGGAAAGATCTCGAAGAGTACTACACGAATCTGCTAATTGCATGCGCGATTTCATACGAATTTGAGGTAAGAATTGACATTTTAAGCTTCCTTATTTTTGGTTTTGAAGAAAAATTCGAATTTCCCATCTTTTATTCGATTAAAGCTATTTTGCTTGAGTTTTTATCTCGATACTGTTAGATTATGTATAATAGAATCGAACCTAGGCTTAATACTTAGCATATTCATGATATTAGACTTGAAAATGTATGTTTAAAAGCTGCAAAACACGAACAAATTCGAGATACCAAGAACAAACTCGATTTTAGCTAAATTCGAACCTTAGGTTCGAATTTGACCCTAAGTTCGAGACTATGATTCGAATTTAACACTATGTTCGAAGCCATGAATTCGAATTTGGTTATATATGTTCGAATTTAATACATAAACTCGAACCCCCTCCCTAAATTCGAAATTATTGAATAAAACACATAGACAACGCATAAATTAACAAAATAATTAGCAAAATGATTATATATATATATATATATATATATATATATATATATATATATATATATATATATATATATATATATATATATATACACACACAAATCTTTTGAGAATTTAATGAAACAATATGAACGAAAGAAAGATAAATGAGTTGTCAATATCAGAATCAGATAAAATAAGGATTTTAAAGCTAAAAGTTAATGATTGATATGATATGATTCTGGACAGGTTCAGTTAATTTCTGAACATTGAGTTATAGATATTGAAAGCGGGTCACGGAATTGCAAAGAATTGACAGAGATCATATTTATAAAGATTAAAGATAAATCCTGAGATAACTCAGGTGGTGGATTTTATATCTGCTTGCTAAAGACCCCAAACTGTGAGTTATAGATATTCAGATTTATACATGCAAGATTTCCGGTTGAGACATATTGTTGATGCTAGATTGATTTGACATTCATATATGATCAGCTGAATTGAGACCTGTGCTCACCATGGTTCGGTGATGCCCAGTGTATCATGATAGCTATTTGATTATCATTTCACATGACATTGCATTACAGTTTATTTCATATACTGCTATGATATTTATTGCTATCATGACTTCGATGATTTAAGCTTTCATTATTACTCAGACATTTGATATATCGATTCAGCTTAAGATGTTAGCTTTGTCGGTCTATTGTTCTAGACCTTGCTATTTCACCAGTTCTATTGAACTTAGTAATGACCCTCCGATGTTCCGTCATGTTGATTTACTGGTAGCTAGCCCAGTATGTGGCTGATCCCCACGATTTAAGCGTGAGCGTGGCTTGAACATCATCCGACTCTATGACTCCTATGTCTCAATCAAGAGTGGCTGTAGCGGCAGTCAAGACATATCACGCTAGACGCATGATCCGCTTGTTAACGCATATTAATCTGAAAATCTATTTTCTCACTAAGCATTGCTTACAGTTGCTACTTTACATTTTTACAGGAAAAGATAAAGGAAAGTCGCCTGTCGGACCTAGTGCTTAGGTCTTAATTACAAAGATCAAGACAAAAGTTTTCATAGACCTCTACTCAGCAAACCCTTTTGGTATTGATTGGAAGATGATCATGTGGTGTTCTGGGTAGATTTGATATGATTGTATGATGACATGAACTAGATTATACTTGTGTCATTTATAAGTTTAATTTGAAAACTGTAAACTGTATTAAACTTAATCTTAATAGTTTGTACTTGTAATTTGAAATTCCGCTAAATAATTACTCTATCTTAGTTATGGCTGATATCGTATTGCATGATGTGGGACCTAGACTCTGAGGACTGCCCCGTGAGGGGTGGTCTTCACAGGATGGTATCAGAGCCCATAGTTTGAGTGAATCAAGTATTACGAGAGTAATACTTGGTCTCAAACTGAAGCAATACATATGTATCAATCATTTAGGTGGTTTGAACTGATATAGGATGTACAGACTATTAGGATGGGAAAAAGGGTACATAGATCTAAGTCTATAAACTGATAGTTAAATGATTTTAATTTTCAGTTAAGATGTCAGGATCAGGATCATGTGACATACCAAACAACATGACTCCCCAACAAATGTTTGAAATGATGCAACAGCTATTAGCCCAACATTCTGAACAACAAAATAAGATTATGCAAGAACAGTTTCAGGCCAGAGATGAGGACGAAGCTAAGAGACGTGATGATAAAAAGAATAAGCGAAAAGAAAAGCAAATCCAGAATGAAGAATCTGATTCTAATAACTCGAACCCTGAAACTCAAATTGCACAGCCAAAAGGCTGTAAGTTCAAAGATTTCAAAGCGAGCGGTGCCCTAAACTTTGAGGGCACAGTCAATCCAATTCAGGCGATGGATTGGATCAGCCATACTGAAGAGATCTTTAGAATCTCTGACTGCTTAGATTCGAAGAAAGTAAGTTATGCATCTGTGTTGTTCGTCGGCGCTGCCCGTGCCTGGTGGAAGACTCAGAGGATCATTTATGGCGAGGAAGTTATTCAGACTTTGGAATGGGATCAATTCTTCGATATGTTCAATGCGAAGTATTGCCCTGTTGATCAACGAGACAAGATGGAGGTTCAATTGATGCAGCTAACTCAGGGAACCAAAACAGTTGATGAATATGAGCATGAATTCTCGCGGCTTTGTGGTTACTCCTCATATCAAGTAGCTACTGAGGAAAGGAAGATGAATCGATTTCTTGTAGGACTTAACCCGAGATACCGACACCCGATGAGCGCGATAAAGTATAAAAGTTACTTGGAAATGGTAGAAGCGGCCAGACAGATCGAGAGAGGATATCTAGAGTACGACGATCAGCTCTACGCTCCATCAGCAAATCCGACATGTCCTTCTCCTCCAAAGAAGCAAAGATTCGGTCGATTCTTTAATCCTAATAAGTCTCAGTCTCAGCAACCTCAGCAATCTCAGCAGTACAGTTCGCCTCAGAAAGCGCAAGCCTACTCTTTAACGAACGAGCCACGATTCTGCAACGGATGCAGAAAATCACACATGGGGTTGTGTAACCCAGACGATGTCACATGCTTTGCATGCAACAGAATTGGTCACGGTAGCGAAGAGTGTCCACAGCGAGGACTCGGATGTGCGAAATGTGGGAAGCGCGGACACTTCATGTATCAGTGTCGCAGCGGGCAACGAATTCAGTCACAGTCGTCAGCTGGAGGGTCTACAATGAAAAGCTCTTCTGCAACTCCGACCGCAAGGACTCGAGCTTTTCAGATAACAGCCGAGGAAGCAAAGGAAACCCCTGATGTGGTAACCGGTACATTCATGCTTAACTCAATCCCTGCCCGTGTATTATTCGATTCCGGTGCTAGTCGTTCCTTCATATCAACTTCTTTTGCACAAAGATTATATAAATCTCCATCCAAGCTTCCTGTCATGATAGATATTGAGACAGCTAGTAATAACTATGTTATGGCTGATTCCGTATACCGAAACTGTACTCTGCTCGTTAATAATATTGTATTCAACCTCGATCTTATTCCGATTTCGCTAAAAGAGTTCGACGTTATTATCGGCATGGATTGGTTAGTGAATAACGAGGCTACGATTCTCTGCAACCACCGGATCATCAAAATCAAGTCTTCAGATGGTCGAGTATTGGAAATCAAGGGCGAAAAGCGAAAAGGTGCTCATTGTTTCATATCCGTTGAAAAAGCTCACAAATATCTGTCTAAGGGTCACGAGTCTTATTTATGCTATGTCTCGTCTGAATTTAACTCTGAAGTCAAAAAGAAATCCCTATCTGATATTCCAATCGTCTGCGAGTTCCCAGACGTATTCCCTGGTAATATCTCTGGAGTGCCACCGGAACGTCAAGTCGAGCTCGGCATTGACTTAGTTCCTGGTGCGGCTCCCATTGCCAAAGCTCCCTACAGACTTGCACCAGCAGAAATGCAGGAAATGTCCAAACAATTGCAAGAGCTGTTAGAAAAGGGTTTTATCCGACCGAGTTCATCTCCGTGGGGTGCACCTGTCTTATTCGTTAAGAAGAAAGACGGAACTTTCCGTATGTGCATCGATTACCGCGAGTTGAACAAAGTTACTATCAAGAATAAGTATCCTCTGCCCAGAATCGATGATTTATTCGATCAGCTACAAGGAGCCAGCTACTTCTCCAAGATTGATCTTCGTTCTGGGTATCATCAGCTGAAAGTAAGAGATGAGGATATTCCAAAGACGGCCTTCCGAACGAGATACAGTCATTACGAATTTCTCGTAATGCCATTTGGTTTAACAAATGCACCAGCGGCGTTCATGGATCTCATGAATCGCATGTGCAGACCGATGTTGGATAAGTCAGTTATCGTATTCATAGACGATATCCTGATTTACTCCAAAACGGAGGCTGATCATTCTATTCATCTACGATAACTGCTAGAGTTGTTGAGAAAGGAAAGACTCTACGCAAAATTTTCTAAGTGCGAATTCTGGCTCAGACAGGTATAACTTTACATTGTCTTGAGTTAATTCTTAAGTGTTCTTTGTTTCCAACAAAAACTTGAAATTCTACTTTAATTCCTTTATAGATCCAATTCCTTGGCCATGTTGTATCTGGCGAAGGTATTTCAGTAGATCCATCTAAAGTCGAGGCTGTTCAAAAATGGCAAACACCTCGCAATGCCTCAGAAATCAGAAGTTTACTCGGATTGGCTGGTTATTACCGGCGATTCATTAAGGACTTCTCAAAGATTGTTGTACCTCTCACGATGCTAACACGAAAGAATACACCTTTCGTATGGGCGGATAAACAGCAAGAGGCATTCGAAACTCTGAAACAGAAACTTATTCAAGCGCCGATCCTAGCCTTACCAGAAGGCAATGATGACTTTGTCGTTTACAGCGACGCATCTGGTACTGGCTTAGGATGTGTTCTCATGCAAAGGGGAATGGTTATTGCCTACGCTTCAAGGCAATTGAAGGATTACGAGAAAATTACACCGACTCATGATCTTGAGTTGGCTGCCGTTACCTTTGCACTGAAGATCTGGCGTCACTATCTCTATGGGACTCGGTGTTAGCTTTACACCGATCATAAGAGTCTCAAACATCTCTTTACTCAAAAGGATCTGAATATCAAACAGCGTCAGTCCTTGGAACTTATCAAGGACTACGATTGTGAGATCCTATATCATCCCGGCAAAGCAAATGTGGTCGCGGATGCTTTGAGTAGAAAGACGTATCCAGAAAAGTATTGCTATGCCCTAACTCCTGTAGTATTCTCTTCAGATCTTATCGAAGACATCAGATCTACTCAAGTTGAAGCATTGAAAGAAGAGAATATCGGTTCTGAAAATCTTAAAGGGCAACTTCAATTTTTCTATCTATGAATCATTTGGGACTTCATTGTCTCAAGGGAAACCAAATCTGGATTCCTAAATATGGTTCTATCCGCAACAGTCTTCTATCTGAAGCCCATCAGTCCAAGTTATCTGTTCCAACTGGCAGCTCAAAGATGTATTTTGATCTGAAAGCCGATTATTGGTGGCCAGGAATGAAGAAAGACATCGGTCATTATGTTGAAAGCTGCAGAGTATGTCAGATGGTTAAAGCAGAACATCAGAAACCCTTCGGGGATATGCAACCACTACCAGTTCCTGAGTGGAAGTGGGAGCCTATAACAATGGACTTCATCACGAAGTTGCCGAAAACCAAGAGACAGCTTGACTCCATCTGTGTCGTCGTGGACCGATTAACGAAGTCAGCTCTCTTCATACCGATGAAAGAGACGTACTCTCTTGAAAGATTGGCACAGATGCACATCACTGAAATCATTTCTCTTCATGGTGTGCCAAAATCTATCGTCTCTGATCGTGATAGTCGTTTTACTTCGAGATTCTGGAACGCTCTGCAAGACGGGATGGGTACTCGGATCTCTATGAGTACTGCTTATCATCTTAATGCAGATGGTCAAAGTGAACGCACTATCCTAACTTTGGAAGATATGCTTCGTGCCTGTGTTCTTGATCTGGGTGGTAACTGGGATGACCACTTGCCTTTGGTCGAATTTTCATACAATAACAGTTATCATTCAACGATCAATATGGCTCCTTTTGAAGCTCTATATGGAAGAAAATGCAGAACTCCCACCTGTTGGCGCGAAACAGGTGAATCGCCAATAGCGGGTCCTGCCCTTCTACAGATGACTCATGAGAAGATTCAACTTGTCAGAAGGAATATTCTTGAAGCTCAGAGCAGGCAAAAGTCATATTATGATAATCGACATAGATCTATCAGCTTTGCAGTCAACGATTGGGTGATGCTGAAAGTATCCCCAATGAAGAATGTGGTGAGATTCATAAAGCGAAACAAGCTAGCTCCGAGATTCATCGGTCCGTTTAAGATTGTGAAAAAGATAGGAAATCAATCTTATCGTCTTGAACTGCCAATGAACTTATCTGGAATACATCATGTATTCCATGTCAGTCATTTGCGAAAGAGCTTAGCTGATGAAAGAGAAGTACAAATACCACATGTTAATTTGCAAGTTGATGAAAAGCTTCGAGTGGTTGAAGAGCCAGAATGTATTCTGGACTCGAAGACCAAAAAGCTTAGAAATAAAGAAATACAGATGGTGCTCGTCCAGTGGAAACACCACAAAGGTTCGCATCAGTCTTGGGAATCTCAAGATGTTATGAAAGCTACATATCCAAGTCTGTTCGAACATAACTAACTTCGAGGACGAAGTTTGTGCGTGGTGGAGCACATTCTGTAACAACCCAGCGTTTATCTGAACCTTAAATTTCTGTAAGTGATCCAATAATATAATTTAATTACATTATTTGACTTGTAAAATTAATTAAGTTATGAAATATTTAATTAAATTATATATATATATATATATATATATATATATATATATATATATATATATATATATATATATATATATATATATATATATATATGCTATTAATTGTTTTGTTGATCAAATAAAAGTGAAGTAAAATACAAAAGTGGAAGTGGGTTAATTCCACAAGTAGATAAAATGAAGTATATTAACCAAAATAATGGCCATTAATCACCATTTAAGAAACTTGACTCTCTCTCTCTCTCTACTCTCTCTCTAAAAACCGACCTTCTCTCTAGCTTTTCTCCCAAACCGACCGGCCAAATCTCGAGTTCTATACGTCATCGGAAAGATCTCGAAGAGTACTACACGAATCTGCCAAATTTGAGGTAAGAATTGACATTTTAAGCTTCCTTATTTTCGGTTTTGAAGAAAACTTCGAATTTCCCATCTTTTATTCGATTAAAGCTATTTTGCTTGAGTTTTTATCTCGATACTGTTAGAGTATGTATAATAGAATCGAACCTAGGCTTAATACTTAGCATATTCATGATATTAGACTTGGAAATTTATGTTTAAAAGCTGCAAAACACGAACAAATTCGAGATACCAAGAACAAACTCGATTTTAGCTAAATTCGAACCTTAGGTTCGAATTTGACCCTAAGTTCGAGACTATGATTCGAATTTAACACTATGTTCAAAGCCATGAATTCGAATTTGGTTATATATGTTCGAATTTAATACATAAACTCGAACCCCCTCCCTAAATTCGAAATTATTGAATAAAACACATAGACAACGCATAAATTAACAAAATAATTAGCAAAATGATTATATATATATAATATATATATATATATATATATATATATATATATATATATACACACACACAAATCTTTTGAGAATTTAATGAAACAATATGAACGAGAGAAAGATAAATGAGTTGTCAATATCAGAATCAGATAAAATAAGGATTTTAAAGCTAAAAGCTAATGATTGATATGATATGATTCTGGACAGGTTCAGTTAATTTCTGAACATTGAGTTATAGATATTGAAAGCGGGTCACGGAATTGCAAAGAATTGACAGAGATCAGATTTATAAAGATTAAAGATAAATCCTGAGATAACTCAGGTGGTGGATTTTATATCTGCTTGCTAAAGACCCCAAACTGTGAGTTATAGATATTCAGATTTATACATGCAAGATTTCCGGTTGAGACATATTGTTGATGCTAGATTGATTTGACATTCATATATGATCAGCTGAATTGAGACCTGTGCTCACCATGGTTCGGTGATGCCCAGTGTATAATGATAGCTATTTGATTATCATTTCACATGATGATAAAAAGAATAAGCGAAAAGAAAAGCAAATCCAGAATGAAGAATCTGATTCTAATAACTCGAACCCTGAAACTCAAATTGCACAGCCAAAAGGCTGTAAGTTCAAAGATTTCAAAGCGAGTGGTGCCCTAAACTTTGAGGACACAGTCAATCCAATTCAGGCGATGGATTGGATCAGCCATACTGAAGAGATCTTTAGAATCTCTGACTGCTTAGATTCGAAGAAAGTAAGTTATGCATCTGCGTTGTTCGTCGGCGCTGCCCGTGCCTTGTGGAAGACTCAGAGGAGCATTTATGGCGAGGAAGTTATTCAGACTTTGGAATGGGATCAATTCTTAGATATGTTCAATGCGAAGTATTGCCGTGTTGATCAACGAGACAAGATGGAGGTTCAATTGATGCAGCTGACTCAGGGAACCAAAACAGTTGATGAATATGAGCATGAATTCTCGCGGCTTTGTGGTTACTCCTCATATCAAGTAGCTACTGAGGAAAGGAAGATGAATCGATTTCGCATAGGACTTAACCCGAGATACCGACACCCGATGGGCGCGATAAAGTATAAAAGTTACTTGGAAATGGTAGAAGCGGCCAGACAGATCGAGAGAGGATATCTAGAGTACGGCGATCAGCTCTACGCTCCATCAGCAAATCTGACATGTCCTTCTCCTCCAAAGAAGCAAAGATTCGGTCGATTTTTTAAGCCTAACAAGTCTCAGTCTCAGCAATCTCAGCTAGTACAGTTCGCCTCAGAAAGCGCAAGCCTACTCTTTAACGAACAAGCCACGATTCTGCAAGAGATGCAGAAAATCACACATGGGGTTGTGTAACCCAGACGACGTCACATGCTTTGCATGCAATAGAATTGGTTACAGTAGCGAAGAGTGTCCACAGCGAGGACTCGTATGTGCGAAATGTGGGAAGCGCGGACACTTCATGTATTAGTGTCGCAGCGGGCAACGAGTTCAGTTACGTCATAAGTGAGTTGGGCGGATCGAAAGAAACTTGTATTCAATCAAAATATGATGGTTAGTATGATCAATTTATTTGAGATCCAATTGTTATCATTTTTATGAATTACACATCAAGTAAAAAAATTATATTTTCCTATATGTATGTGTGTATCACTATTTGTATATTAAGTGATCGAGATGTCGTCAACTCGTCAAAAATAAACTCCAAATAACCTAAGTAGTTAGGATAAGAGGGATCGTATCCACGAGGAACATGTGGTTATAGTTGCAGCGAAAACACAAATCTAAACACTTTACTTGAGCGAATAATGAAACTTAACGATGAACATTAATAAATAAATGCAAGCTTAAACAAAAATCACTAACTAAAAAAAAATTTGGAACACAATAACACCAAACACTTAGGTTGTGTTTATATGAATGGATGGATTACTTCTGGGTTTTATCACATAGAAAAGTAATTATATTCTATCTTGTATTAGGTTATACTCAAGATCACATAGACATGACCTATTTGCAATATTATTAGTGTATCTTGGGCACGAAGTATGTTTTCATCATTACTCGTCTTGACTCCTATTCTAGCATGAGCTCGGCATGAATGATATGATTGCAATAACTCGTCTTACGATAATCAACAATAAAAGCATGAACACAAAAACACAATCATATGATTAACTAATGAAAACCACATGGAATGTATCAATGTTATATAACAAAACTACTTGACAAAATATAAAAACTTCAATATGGATTATCCCCAGAAGTAATCGTGATGAGATTAGCTCTCCATAGCCTTCAAAGATTGCATATTGTTTGGTGAAGAGATCTTCAAGGCGTTGGATTGCCGAATGGTTGAAGCAGAATTGATCTTGGCGTAGATTCGGTGTTAAACGGAGTTTCGGCGAATGATGTAGGTGAAAGAGGGGCTTTAGATGTGTGTGAGATGTCTTCTGGACGTTCTATGGCCTCCCCTTTTATAGATGTCTTCAAACCCTAACGAAATCAATTGATGCTTATCCATTCTTTTTGAAAAATTCTGTTCGAACAGACTGATGGGTTTTGGGCGGATTAGTCCGCTGAAGCTCTGACATTCTTCTGAAAACCTTCTGATCCGGACAGATTGATCACCTTTTGGCAGATTGATCCGCTGCTTCTTTTCAAGTCTTTTCACTCCAAACATCACCAATTTTAGTCATTTGCTTCCATCACCTAATTCGAACAAAATACTTATGAAAGTAGCTTATATTCTATAAAAGAGATGCATTTACATGTAAATTGAGCATGAAAACCTTAATGTAAAATGCATCGATCAAACCTCCCCAACTTTCTCCTAACTCGTCCCGAGGTAGGCCTGGACATAATCAGGCTTAGGATTCCATCGTCATCTCTATTAGGAACAAAATGAAATCACTGGCTTTCAAATGACAATGGGTCCTTATTCTAATTTCAACCTTCTGCTCCATCAACTATCACATTCCATGCTTGATTAACAATGCTACCAAGAATCCATTATTAAGACCCGCAATTCCCAACGCAGCAGTTATTTAAATCCGACCTTTTTCGCTCAAGGTTACAAAATGAGAGCTGACCTTAAGATGTTTGGGTTGGCCTCTTTTCTTTATTTTATTGCCTCATTTTTCTTCTTTTCTTTCTTTTCTTTTTTTTTCACACAAGAATAGAACATGACTTTCTAGCAAGCCCGTGTAATGAGATTTTGGCTAGCCGCTCCCAAACCAGTTGGCTTTAGGGGGCTGAGTGTTGAACACCCCTCGAGCTTACTAGGCCACACCTTGGTTTATTTGAGGCATTTTTCACACTTAACTTATCAACTCACTTTCCTCCCCTTATATAACACCTTGCTTTTATTTTATCTATTTTTGGGCAATTTGCGTTTGATGATGTAATTTCGAATTTTGGTATAAATAGGAGCTGAGAGTTTATTTTCTTATTTCTTGCAAATCCATTTACCATTTCAGAGCCTCTCTCTCTAAAAACCGAACATTCTCTCTAGCTTTTCTCCCAAACCGACCGGCTAAATCTTGAATTCTATACGCCATCGGAAAGATCTCGAAGAGTACTACACGGATCTGTAATTGCATGTTGGAATTAATACGAATTTGAGGTAAGAATCGCCATTTTCTTTTTCTTTACTTTCGAATTTAAGAAAAAAGGGTTCAAAATCCCCATCTTTGATTCGTTTAAAGTTATTCTACTTGAATTATAACTCGATTCTGCTAGATTAAATGTAATAGAATCAAACTTAGACTTGTTCCTTAGCATATTCATGATTTTTGGCTTGGAAATGTATGTTTGAAAGCTGAAAAACACGAACAAGTTCGAAATGCCAAGAACAAAGTCGAAATGGGCTAAATTCGAAGGCCACATATTCGAACCTATGCTCATCTTCGAAGGGTCATATGTTCGAACATAGGCATATGTTCGACCCCCCCCCCCCCCCCTAAATTCGAAATATTGAATAAAATTCGTGGGCAACGCATAATTAGCAAGATATTTAGATAGAAATTAAGGTTTGTAGATGTTGGAATTTTAAGCTAGCATTATTAATTTAATGTATATTCTGTAATGTTAAATTACAGATATTTCACAGCACCTCAGATATTAATTAAAAAATTTAGCTCGGTTATGAGTCAAAGCCAGTGCCAGAGTGTATTAAAGCCTAGATAAGCAAGTACAAGCGTATCAGAGCAATATAAAGCATAGATAAGCCCGAGCAAGCATCTCAGAATATTACAAAGCATAAAACAGTATTGTGAGTAACAGTTATTCTTGTTTACATGTATTTTATGTAATTGAGACATAATTTGCTTCCATGTGCTTTCTTTGGACTTCAATAGACTTTTGTGAGTGAAGGCGAACATTGTGGTACAGGCGGTGCTCAGCTTAGCCGGATCTTACATCTGATCTATTAATGTGCATAATTTATTGCTATCTGTTTATTATTCTGCATATTATACAGCAAGCCTTGTTTGAGCGTTTCTTTGTGCATTTCATAAGCATTTTACTTTATAAGCAAGCAATTCTGATGCTCACCACTATCCCAAGCATTATGCGGGTAGCTAGCCCCTCATCACAGATTGGTCATCTGTCAGCGGTAACCCCTAGTGGTGACATCTCCTTTCAGCGTGAAATGTCTCAATTGTGCAAGCATTCATTCTGGGTATTAAGCAAGCAAGCATTACAGCCTTTATAGGCACTTTCGCCACGTATCTTACATGCACCATGAATATCTGTTAACTCACTAAGCAATTAGCTTACAGTTGCTACTCATAATTTTTACAGACAAAGGTAAAGAGCAAGCTGGACCATCTGCTTAGGTCTATTTTCTGATCAACCTAGAGGATTTTAGCTCACTTTCAGCTTGTGGTATAGCTTTATGATGTCTTGGGATTTGGGTAGCTGCTTTTATTTATATTGTGATGTTTTAGCAACTTAGTACTGTAACCATTGTAACACGTGTAGTGCATGACTTATTGTAATATTTTATTTAGCTTTATGCAAGCGTTATTTATTCATGGGATTAAGCAAGCGTGTTTAAAGCAAGGATGTGACAGGATGGTATCAAAGAATTAGTTTGAGGGATTCAAGTGTTAGCAATAACACTTGGACTCAAACTTTTAAGCAAAGATATTAGCTTCGAATATCTAGGCTTTAACTTGACCTGAGATAGGCTTTGACCTTACTTTAGGAATTGGGAAATGGGGTAGAATAGGAATTATATCTATTCTTATGCAAGCGCTATTTATATTATTTCAGAATATGTCTGGATCTGGTGAAGGAGCTGGAGGTGGACTCACTCCTGAACAGATCATGCAAATAATGCAAACTATGCTTAATGAGAACAACGAGCGTCAAGCTAAGTTTTTGCAAGATCAGTTTCGTGCTCGTGATGAAGCCGAAACTAGGTGCAGAGAAGAACGAAGGAAGCAGCAACATGATGATACTGGACGTCGTAACGACGACACTGACGAGGAGGAAGCTCCTGTAGTCCCTCCTAAGGGCTGCAACTTCCGTTACTTTAAAGCTTGCGGAGCTCAACCTTTCAAGGGTGCTGCAAACTCTATCGAAGCGCTCGAGTGGATTACTGGCATCGAGCGGATATTTCTTATTAGTGACTGCGCTGAGGAATCAAAGGTCAGCTTTGCTACTACACTGTTCGAGGGTGGCGCTGTTATGTGGTGGAGATCTCAGGAGAACATGCATGGAGTTAACTGGATTAAGTCCCTATCGTTGGATGATTTTAAAGTGATCTTCTTTCGTCAGTACTGCCCGGCTGATGAAAAGAAACGTCTGGAAGAGAGGCTGATGTCTCTTACTCAGGGAACCAAATCGGTGACTGAGTATGAGATCGAATTCACACGTTTAAGCTTGCTGTCTGACTATCAAGTTGCTACTGAAGAGTGAAAGATCGACCGCTTCTTAATGGGTCTGCATCCCGAGTATCAGAAGTTCCTGAAGCACCAAAGATACACTAGCTATGCTGATGTCGTTGAAGCTGCTCGAATTCTCGAGCAGGACTTTATTCGAGCTGGAGGAGTTCCTACTTCATCTATCAACCCGACCTGTCAATCACCGCCTAAGAAGTCGTGTACGGGAAGTTATTCTGGATCTTCATCCAGATATTCACCACAACAGTCTCAATTCCGACAGTTTAGCTCGCCCCCGGCCCAGAGATCTCATTCGTATGCGGTACATTCTGAGCCGAGGCAGTGTCGCCGCTGCCATAAGTCACACATTGGACGTTGTAACCCCAATGATGTGAGATGTTATGTGTGCAACGACATAGGGCATAGCAGTGAAGAATGTCCTAACAAAGTTAAAGTTTGCAACAACTGTTTACGCCCTGGACATACTGAGCATGCATGCACGCATCCGTTCAGCATAATTTATCTGAGTGCAGAGCATCATCCACGACTGCAACAGCAACAACACCGGTCTCTACAACAACACAGCAGCAAAGACAAAACCAGCCGGCCTGACATAGCACATCACGCGGAGGTTCTAGTCGCTGTAATGAGCCAGCACGAAGTCAGAACCGAGCATTTCAAATAACGGCCGAGCAAGCGAAGGAAATACCAGATATGGTATCTGGTACCTGCTAGAGTTATATTTGATTCAGGAGCCAATCGCTCTTTTATATCAAGTGCATTTGCATTTAAGCTTGGAATTACTCCGACTACTCTACCTGTTATATTTGATATCGAAACGGCCAGTAACGTGTGCGTGTCCACCGATAAAATTTACCGCGACTGCATAATTCTGCTAGATAACTGTACTTTCCAACTGGACCTTATTCCGATGGACTTTCACGAATTCGACGTCATCGTGGGTATGGATTGGCTTGATCATCATGACGCCAACATTGTCTGCAAGAAGAAGTTAATAAAGCTCACTACTCCTGATGGCCGCAGTATCTGCATCTATGGTGACAGAAAGAAAGGTGAATTATGTTTAATTTTTGTAGTGAAAGCTAGGAAGCATATAGCTAGGGGTTGCGCGTCTTACTTAGCATATGCAATAGATACTAAGTCAGAAAAGAAAACTTTAGTCGAGGTACCGATAGCCTCAGAGTTTCCCGATGTCTTTCCCGAAGACATCTCTGGACTCCCACCGGACCGTCAGGTGGAGTTCAGAATTGACTTGGTGCCAGGCGCGGCACCTATTGCTCGAGCCCCATATCGACTTGCACCTGCGGAGATGCAAGAAATGATGAAGCAATTGCAAGAGCTGCTTGACAACGGGTTCATACGACCAAGTTCATCTCCCTGGGGAGCTCCTGTTCTATTCGTTAAGAAGAAAGATGGGACTCTCTGGATGTGCATTGATTATAGGGAGTTGAACAAGGTAACAATAAAGAACAAATATCATTTGCCCAGAATAGATGATCTTTTCGACCAGCTTCAGGGAGCTAGTTACTTCTCAAAGATCGATCTTAGATCTGGGTATCATCAGCTTAAAATTCGTGAAGAAGATGTTTCCAAAACGGCTTTCCGTACTAGATATGGGCATTACGAGTTTCTTGTATGCCCTTTGGCCTTACAAACGCTCCTGCGGCATTCATGGATCTCATGAACCGCGTTTGTAGACCAATGCTTGATAAGTCTGTTATCTTCTTTATAGACGATATTCTCATTTATTCCAAAACCGAAGTTGAGCATGTTGTGCATCTTAGAGAACTGATAGAGTTGCTGCGCAAGGAGCGGCTTTATGCCAAGTTCTCTAAATGCGAATTTTGGTTGCGACAGGTGCTTACAATCTCGATTTATTCATTTTAAGCTTATCTTTTCTTAAATTTCATGCACATCTTTAACTTGCAAATCTTGTATCTTATCAGATACAATTCCTTGGACATGTGATATCTAGTGAAGGAATCTCTGTAGATCCTTCTAAGATAGAAGTCATTCAAAACTGGGAAGCTCTCAAATCAGCTACTGTGATCTGAAGTTTCTTGGGATTGGCGGGTTACTACCGTCGATTCATTAAGGATTTCTCAAAATTAGTCGTGCCTCTTACTTCACTTACTCGCAAGAATGTTCCCTTCATTTGGGAAGAAGCTCAAGAAACCGCGTTCCAAACTTTAAAGCATAAACTTACGGAAGCACCTATTCTGGCTCTACCCGAAGGCAATGAAGACTTCGTAGTCTTCAGTGATGCCTCATATCAAGGACTCGGGTGTGTTCTGATGCAAAGGGGCAGGGTCATAGCATATGCTTCTCGCCAACTCAAGGATCATGAAAAGAGTCAGCCGACTCATAACCTTGAACTTGCTGCTGTGACTTTCACATTGAAAACATGGCGTCACTATCTCTATGGCACCAAATGTCAGCTATATACAGATCACAAGAGTCTTAAATACATTTTCAGTCAGAAGGAGCTCAACATGCGCCAGCGACGCTCCATGGAACTTATATAAGACTATGACTGTGAAATTCTATATCACCCCGGCAAGGCAAATGTGGTGGCCGATGCATTGAGTCGAAAATCTTATTCCGCTAAATGTCTCTACACTCTGACTAATACTTCGTTTTCATCTACTCTGATCGATGAAATTCTTGTTGCTCAAGCTGAAGCCCTAAAAGAAGAAAACCTCAACTCTGAGGATATGAAAGGGCAACTTCAATTCTTAATCGATAGCCCTCGCGGCTTAAATCTTTTCAAGAATCGCATCTGGATTCCGAAATTTGGTGATATTCGACAGAAAATCCTTTCAGAAGCTCATTGCTCGAACTAATCTGTACATCCCGGCAGCACCAAGATGTACAACGATCTAAAAGCTGAGTATTGTTGGCCTGGTATGAAAAGAGACGTGGGTCAATATGTTGAGAATTACGTCACATGCAGATTAGTTAAAGCGGAGCATCAGCAGCCGTATGGCAGTCTTCAACTGTTGCTGATTCCTGAATGGAAGTTCGATCATATAACAATGGATTTCGTGACAAAGCTGCCAACTACGCGGAGACAGCACAATGCAAGATGGGTTAACGTGGATCGCCTAAACAAAGTCGCTCATTTCATTCCAATTCGCGAGAACAATTTACTGGAGAGACTGGCTAAGATATACATAAATGAAATTGTTTCTCGACACGGTGTGCCTCTGTCAATCGTTTCAGATCGCGACAGCCGTTTCACTTCGAGGTTCTGGAGTGCATTACAAGATGGATTAGGCACCAAGATCAGAATGAGCATGGCATATCATCCGCAGCCGGATGGCCAAAGCGAGCGCACGATCCTTACACTCGAAGACATGCTGCGGGCTTGTGTTCTTGAGTTTAGCGGTAATTGGGACGACCACTTACCGTTAGCTGAGTTTTCTTACAACAACAGCTACCACTCATCCATCAAAGCTGCACCTTTTGAAGCCTTATACGGACGCAAGTGCCGAACGCCTACGTGTTGGCATGAAGCCGGTGAAGCACCAATCGCCGGTCCTGAATTACTTCAACAAACCAACGACAAGATTCGGATCATTCGAAAAAGATTGGAAACTGCTCAGTCTCGACAGTAGTCGTATCACGACTGACGCCATAAGCCACTGGAATTTCAGAAGGGTGATTATGTCGTATTGAAAGTTTCACCGATGAAGGGTGTGTTTAGATTCGGCAAGCGTGGCAAGTTAGCACCATGATTCGTTGGTCCTTTCAAGGTCATCGAACGTGTTGGAACTCAATCTTACCTTTTAGAATTGTCGAATGAGCTATCCAACATTCACCCTGTGTTTCATGTCTCGCAACTGAGGAAGTGCAAAGAAAACAGAAGCGAAAAATAGGCGGATCATCTGAGTTACAAGATCAACGAAAAGCTGCAATGTGACGAGCCTGAGGTCATTCTAGAGACAAAGATGAAGAAGCTAAGGAATCGAGAAGTGGCAATGGTGTTGGTGCAATGGAGAACTTCTCATGGTATTTCTCAGACCTGGGAATCTAAACAAGACATGAGAGTTCGATATCTGCATCTCTTTGAGCCCTAGGTACTTCGAGGATGAAGTGCAAGCGTGGTGGGCTCATACTATAACACCTTGCTTTTATTTTATCTGTTTTTGGGCAATTTGCGTTTAATGATGTAATTTCGAATTTTGGTATAAATAGGAGCTGAGAGTTTATTTTCTCATTTCTTGCAAATCCATTTACCATTTGAGAGTCTCTCTCTCTAAAAACCGAACCTTATCTCTAGCTTTTCTCCCAAACCGACCGGCCAAATCTCGAGTTCTATACGCCATCGGAAAGATCTCGAAGACTACTACACGGATCTGTAATTGCATGTTGGAATTAATACGAATTTGAGGTAATAATCACCATTTTCTTTTTCTTTACTTTCGGATTTAAGAAAAAGGGTTCAAAATCCCCATCTTTGATTCGTTTAAAGCTATTCTGCTTGAATTATAACTCGATTCTGCTAGATTAAATGTAATAAAATCGAACTTAGACTTGTTCCTTAGCATATTCATGATTTTTGGCTTGGAAATGTATGTTTGAAAGCTTAAAAACACGAACAAGTTCGAAATGCCAACAAGAAATTCGAAATGGGCTAAATTTGAATCTCATTAAATTCAAAGGCCACATATTCGAACCTATGCTCATCTTCGAAGGGTCATATGTTCGAACATAGGCATATGTTCGAACCTCCCCCCCCCCCCCCCCCCCTAAATTCGAAATATTGAATAAAATTCGTGGGCAACGCATAATTAGCAAGATATATAGCTAGAAATTAAGGTTTGTAGATGTTGGAATTTTAAGCTAGCATTATTAATTTAGTGTATATTCTGTAATGTTAAATTACAGATATTTCACAGCACCTCAGATATTAATTAAACGGTTTAGCTCGGTTTTGAGTCAAAGCCAGTGCCAGAGTTTATTAAAGCCTAGATAAGCAAGTACAAGCGTATCAAAGCAATATAAAGCATAGATAAGCCCGAGCAAGCATCTCAGAATATTACAAAGCATAAAACAGTACTGTGAGTAATAGTTATTCTTGTTTACATGTATTTTATGTAATTGAGACATAATTTGCTTCTATGTGCTTTCTTTGGACTTCAATAGACTTTTGTGAGTGAAGGCACTTTCGCCACGTATCTTACATGCATCATGAATATCTGTTAACTCACTAAGCAATTAGCTTACAGTTGCTACTCACAATTTTTACAGGCAAAGGTAAAGAGCAAGCTGGACCATGCTTAGGTCTATTTTCTGATCAACCCAGAGGATTTTAGCTCACTTTCAGCTTGTGGTATAGCTTTATGATGCCTTGGGATTTGGCTAGTTGTTTTTATTTATATTGTGATGTTTTAGCAACTTAGTACTGTAACCATTGTAACACGTGTAGTGCATGACTTATTGTAATATTTTATTTAGCTTTATGCAAGCGTTATTTATTCCTGGGATTAAGCAAGCGTGTTTAAAGCAAGGAAGTGACACCTTATTGCATAGGCTCTAAATTTAAGGTTCCTGGGCGCCAGTTCAATTAGATTTTAAAATTATCAACTTGATATCACTTTTAATCGAACACTTCATGCAATAACTAATTTTACTTCAGGCATTAATCAAAAGTATGGACACCACTTACCATTATCAAACCACCTTTATTTCATATTTTCCTAACAAAATATAACTTTGGGCCTAATTAGGATCATCATGTATGCCAGAAGACCCACACCAACCAACTCAAGAGAAGTTTGGATGCTACTTTACTTTCAAAAAAAAAATTTACATCACCATTCATTGAAAACTGAGTTCCATACTTACCAGGGAAAACTCACTATATTTAACCCTACAAATGCATATGAATAAAGAAAACACTAAAAGGAAATAAAAGTAAACCAACATGCTTATCATATTCTAGAGGGAATAAAATGGAACGATGTAACCTAATCAAAGAGGAGAGGTCCCATCATTGAGTCTGTCTTTGCTAAGTCGTTCTTTCAAGAAAGCTCGATCAGTTTATATTCCAACCCCTCCCCAACTTTAAGCATCACATTGTCTTCAATGCACTCTTATCATTGTGAGCTCAGATTTGAATTAACAAGTTGGCTTGAAACACAAACAAAATTAAAAAGGAAAGGAAATGCAACACAAACCAAACAAATGCATGAATTTATTAAAAGGACTATAAATAAAAACTAAGCCACACTTCGCAGGGATCACGATTGAACTTAGCACGTACAATAAGTCTTTTTAAACCCCTACGTGATCCCTAGTGGACGAGTAGAGTCTCGTGAGGGTTTTCAGTTAACACACCCACAAAGTTTAACGGGTTTCCTCCCGGTTAGTGCTAAGTTTAATGTCTTTAGTCGGACGTTTACCTCTTTCATCATGGTGGTTTGGAGAATTTTCCACCAACGTTGCTCGGATATGAACGTGAACGTCTCCTCAAGATCAATGCTCCATGGGCGGCATCATAGATAATATTACTCGGCTCAGTACATTTTTCCTCCTCAGCAATTTGTCTGATTAATTGCTCGGTTAAGTTGCCCACGGTGTTTGCGAGAGTTTCAATGCTATCGGAGTTAGCCTTGGTAGTCTTGGAGTTTTCCTCTACTTTTAAATTTATTTCCATTAAAAACTCTAATATCGCATGTAATCGTTGACTCCCGCTCTTCTCTGCTTGTGGCCCTGTAAGATCAGAAGAAATTATCATAGGTAAGGTTTCATTTGGCCCAAGAATTGCATACTTAAGATGAGAAGGGAGAGTTTTGAGTTCAGAGTTAGGAGGATCCTCCAAAGATGGTTTCAATGGTGGATTGAAGTTAAGTGGAAGTGACTCGACTTTGTGCGTCCATGGAGGTTCCTTTTTCTCAAATAAGCTCATCACCGCCTTATGAATCACCTGAACCTCTTTTAAGTCTGCAAGGTCATCCTTGTCAAAACAAAATAATGCTTCAAATCATCATCAGTAAGCATACATGGCATAAATGTGTGCACAGTATCATCAATAGTATTCACCATATAACACTCACTTTCCATTGGTGCATTTATCAAGGAATTAAAGACATTTAACCTTATTTTCCTATTACTGAAAGTGATGTCTATTGCCCCTGATCGGCAATTAATTTATGCAATCACTGTTGCCAAGAAAGGGCGACCTAGGATGATTGTGGGTTGACAATCTTTAACTGTAGTCTCCGTATCTAAAACCAAAAATTCAACGGGATAATAAAATTCCTCTACTTTAACAATCACATCGGCTAACACACCCCGAGGAATTTTGGTAGATCGGTCTGCTAACTGTAATACTACATCAGTTTGTTGTAGCATACCAATATCGTATCTATCAAACACATTCTCTGGGAGTATATTTACACTAGCTCCTAAAATCAAGAAGCGCCTTTTTAATTTGAATGTTTCCCATTATGATTGATATCAAAAGTGTTCCAGGATCTTTGAGTTTAGGTGGAATAGAATTCAATAAAATGGCACTAGCATGTTCCATCAACTCAATTTTTTCCGGTATTGAAGCTTGAAGTTTGTACTTTTGAATGCATAAATCCTTTATTAATTTAGCATATGACGGAACTTGCTGTATCAATTTGATAAGGGGAACATTAACTTTAACTTGATTGAATATTTCCCACATATCTGCAGCCTTTGGTTCTCTCTTCCCGAATGGAAAAGAGGCCGGTTTCTCTAAAGCTGAGGGGAAGGGTACTAGAGAAGAACTTGTACCCCCCCTCCCCAACTTTAGGTGCCACTTTATCACATTCTTTATCCTTCTTTTTATCTTGTTATTCTGTTGGCTTAGGTTCCTCATATGCTACTTGATATCGCCATTTTTGTTTATATTTATCAGGCGATATTTGTTTTGATTTACACTGTAATATCACTTATAATACTCTTTTTAAGAAAATATTGGTATTTAGTCAAAATTCTCTTCTTTGGAGCAGGTTTTGTGAAAGTTACTCAATATAGCTGTTCTGGAAAAAACGCGGCGCAGAATACTGAAAGCGCGGGGCGGTAATTTCAGCAGAAACATAAGCAGATTCTGTCAGCCAAAAGCGCGGCGCGCTCATCCAAAAGCGCGGCGCCTAAATGGTCTCCATCTACTTGCAACTTTTAAATTATTTTTAACAGAGGTCCAATTGGAGAGCAGCCTATTGAAAGCGCGTCGCGCTCCCACAAAAGCGCGGCGCGTAAATGACACTGTTTATAATTTCAGAAACTCGTTTTTGAAAAGCAGATTTCGAATAGAGGTGTTGCTGTGGCGTTATTTGGCGATAGAAGTAGTATTGCTGCTCAATTTTTGAAGGGTTTTCATCCATTTCAACCATCCAACACCAATTCCATCAATAGGGGAGTAATTTCATCTTCATTTTGTCTTGATTTTGAGTTGTAATTCAATGTCCATGGCAATTTGTGTTGTAAAACTCTTCAATATGATGGAGTAGTAACTTTTTGATCATTTGGGTATGAAATACCTTAACATTTGATGATGGTTATGTAATACTTGGAATATTAATATGTTTAGTTGTTATTATGGATGAATATAATGATTTGTTTGCAAAAACATGTTTTGATTCATTTTGGATGTTGATTAACCTTTGATGTGAGTTAGGGTTTATTAATATCTATTCTAAATGAAGTGATTTAGCTTTCTTTGTTTAAATCATTTAACTTGTGAGAGTAATGGAAAATGGATATATAAATGTTTTGCTATGAATCATTATATTATTTGTGTAAGGATGTGAGTCTAATGCAAATTATGTTAACATTGTGAAGTGAAAACATCATCCATGATAATAACCAATATATGAGTATGAATGTATGTTCTTAATTTTTGTAAAATAATGATTGAGTGATCTTCATTGTTTTATGAATGCATCTTTTGGTACCAAATGTTATTTGCATAATATTTTGATACTTGAATTCATACTCATATCTTAATTTGGTATAAATTCTCAAGGGAGTGATCCTTTGATAGTTTTATATTAATTAAGAAGTTAAGCTATTTGATAGTCTTTGAGTGATCTTGGCTATTGAATAACTTAAGCAATAGCATATTTTTATTCCAAGGCATTATCATTACTTAATCATCCATGTGTTAGGGGAAATAATCCCAAGTGATCATCCTTTAATCATCAAGTTTTAATCCTTCTCTCGTTGCTATTGTCACGGTATTTGTAAACTCATTTGATAATCGAAATCTTAATGATAAATCTTACACATTTTCGGCTATCTAACTTTTAATCTACTTCTTATTGTTTTGCAAATCCAATTATCCCTGAGATCGACAACCCGGACTTACTTAGCTATACTAGTATACGATAGGTAATACTTGCCTATTTGTCCGCTAGTTTTAGTTAATTATTTCTGTTTTTATATTTAAAACAAAGGTGTGCTAGCGGCACATCACTACTTCGCAATCATCGTCGGTATCATTAGGATTAGGCATACGTACCTTGTTATCCACTTTCTTACCACTACGTAAAGTGGTTACCTCATTCAGTTGTTCTTTATCGGCTCGCTGATGTGAAGGATTCACTGTTGTGGTGCTCGGAAGGCTTTCCTCATCCCTTTTACTCAGTTTCTCTGCTAATTGACCCACTTGCTTCTCCAGTGCTGCAATAGACTTGGAATTTACACTCGTCTCTTGATGTGTTTGGGTCGTCTTCTTATCAAGGGATGTTAAGAACTCCATTATCTGATCAAGCTTTTGATCAGTACTATTCTCATCTCCTCTACATTGCTTCCCGCTTTGATCCAAACTTTGGCCATGATGCTGTTGTTGTGGCCTTTGCTGGTATTGTTGTCGGTTTTGATTAGCGGAACCACTCCCATCGTATCGTGACTTAGCATTATAATGATCATCATTCTTCCAACGAAAGTTTGGATGATCTCTCCACCCTGGATTATAGGTATTAGAGTATGGATCATACTTTCGTTGGAATCCTTGTGCCTCGTTGACTTGTTCATTCAATGGAGAATTAAATTGAAGACAATCATCCCATTTGTGATACGGGTCTCCATATAATGAGCACGACTCTTGTACCTGCAAGATAGTAGCACTACCTTTCCCCAAATTTTGAATTATGAAGTCAAGCTTCTTATGAGTATCAGATATAGATGTATTAACTTCATTTTTCCAATTTAGATCTAATCCTGAAGCAGCATGAAGTGTGGCAGGAGGCTTTCATCGAGTGGATGAGGCTTGAGTTTTTAAATCCTCATATAATGTTTCTAACAATCTCCAAGCATCCTCACCCTCTCGGCTTAAGAAGCTACCTCCACTAGCAGCATTAATCATTTGTCTGCTAAAAACATCTACCCCATCAAAAAAAAACGTTTTCACTAATTACCAACAAGGACTTACATGATGCGGGCATGATCATAGCATTTCTTTGAGACGATCAAATGCTTCATGAAATTCTTCGCCTGGTAATTGTGAAAAATCATTAATTTGTTTTCGAATCTCACTAGTTTTACTAATGGGATAGTACTCATGTAAAAATTGTTTTTGCATATCATCCCACGTAGTAATGCTGCCCGCAGGAAGTGATGCAAACCATTGACTTGCTCTATCTTTTAAAGAAAAGGGGAAAAGACGTAACCTTAAATCGTTCCTTGTCATACCTCTGATTTGATTGAGATTGCACATTCTGAGAAATTCGTAGAAGTGTTGATATGGCTCTTCACTAGCAGTACCCCTATAGATTGGTAAATTGCTCATAACTTGGGGTCGAATATCTATAGTCAGAGTATCTCCTTCCGGATAAACTATGGGTGACGGATCATCATAAGTATCCGGCTGGAAATAAGATGCAACTGGACGTCCTTGAGGACCTACTATGTTATCGTTTCGATCTCCCATTCTAGCACTAATCAATGTTCCTTCGTCCAGAGGCTTTTCTTCAGGGAACAATGGTCCCTGTCGCTTTCTTTTAGAATCTCCTTGCTCCCTTAATGATTTACGAATGCTACGAACTGTTCTCTCCAACTCTGGTGCGTATGGTAGTAGGGAATCACGTTCACAATGACGTGTGTGCATGCAAAGATTTATTACCTGAAAACAAACAAAAGAAAGCAAACAAAAGCAAGTAAACTAATTCTAAGAAAGATAAAAACTTATATTTTTGGATTTTTTTAATTTAATACTAGAAAATTAAAATAAACAAAATCGCTTTCCTATAAGCGCACTAGTTCCCCGGCAACGGCGCCAAAATATGATCGAGATGTCGTCAAATTGTACATATATTCAGATTTATGTAAGTGTACGTTCACATCATTTTTTAGAAGCTAGAATTTGTGAATATATGTGAAATTTACATATTATCTTCGTAATGTTAATTAAAACATGTTTATGAAAAAAATTAAAAAAAGTTTTTTTAAAGGTGGTACCTTCTGGTGTGCTGCATAAAGAGGGGTACTCTCTCGAACTATATTTTCTATCTCTCTCTCTCTCTCTCTCTCTCTCTCTCTCTCTCTATATATATATATATATATATATATATATATATATATATATATATATATATATATATATATATATATATATATATGTATATATATTTGGGTTCAAATGAGTACCACTGGTTTTGCGGAGTACGGAGGTACCTCGCTTAAAATATTTTTTTTAAAATTTTTGTCATAATCATGTTTAAATTAATAATACAAACTACTTGCAACAAAATCACACAACACTAGAACTATGTGAAACGTGTGTGTTCACATGAACTGTACTGTTGTGAACGTGTGTTCACAACTAAGCATGTTCACATAATTTTTTCACGTTCACATGACTTTTAAGATGATAGAAAGTGTAAATGTATATAATTTTTTACGTATAGCCGTTATTTATTTGTATCTAAATGAATATGAAAAAAATTCAAAAAAAAAAAATTCAAACGCAGTTCACATCTAAATACCGTGTGTTCACAGGTACTCCGGACTTGCTATTTTTAGGTACCCACGAACCATATATATATATATATATATATATATATATATATATATATATATATATATATGGGTCGAGATCAATGGAGTACCATATTAGACTGGGGTCCGGAGTCCACCAATGTTTGGTTACATGTACAGAAGTGTAATATAGTCAATTAAATTTTATTTTAATTAATAGATGATAATTAGTGATTTAGGATATCTCTTAATTGTAGGGATTTGATATCCATTATAGTCAATTAAATTTTATTTTAATTAATAGATGATAATTACTGATTTAGGAAATCTCTTAATTGTAGGGATTTGATATCCCTTACGTACAGTTATCATGTGTTTACGTGAACACGGTTTTTCTATATTCCTATATTGCACATGTGCAATATACATGTGCAGTATATTTTTTTCTTTATGTGATAATAACAGTACTATAAAGAACTTATTGAACATGTTCAATAATGGTACCGAACATGTGCAATATACTGTGGATTGAACATGTGCGGAATTGAACATGTGCAATATACATGAGCAGTATAAAATATGTGTAGAATTGAACATGTGCAGTATTGAACATGTCTGGAATTGAAGCGGACGACAGCTTGAAATCGATTTCAATGGAGAGTTATCGCTGAAATGGGCAAGAGAACTAATAACTGCAACTGAGAAATTATTGGGATTTAGAGAATATTTGATTCTCATTTTCGAAAATTTTCATATATATTTTACCCCTCACATTAAATGACATGGGATTCAATTTTCAGTAGAATTTTGGGTATTATTTACTAATTTTAATGCAAAATGATTGGCTGTGAACGGTACCCCGGTACCCTAGTCTAACATGGTACCCCATTGATCTTGAATATATATATATATATATATATATATATATATATATATATATATATATATATATATATATATATATATATATATATATATATATATATATATATATATTGGGGTTCGATTGAGAACTTTTGTGCATCGAGGCACCATTGAGAACTTTTGTGCATCGAACTATCTACCAAGGGTGCACAAAGGGCATTTAGGGAATATTATATGTATGGAAATTATTTTTAAATTTCAATGTTTAAGATAATTAATAGCTAAATTTGGTATGAAAATCATCATTAACTTCTTTCCTGAAATCACTTCCTCTTTCTCTCTATATCTCTCTCTCCTCTCTCTTAGCCCCCTCTTGATTTTGGAAGAGATGAACGATATGCATGATTTATGTTCGTATGAACGATTCATGTTTGTATTATGATGTATTTTGATTTTGGAAGAGATGAACGATATGCATGATTTATTTTTGGAAGAGATGAACGATATGCATGTATTTTGATGTATTTTGAATTTGTATTATTTTTGTTAATTTTGGAAGTGTAATAATTAAATAAGGATTGCATAATTCCTGTTTTACCCCTCCGCGAATTTCATTATGTGCACTTGATTCATAAAACTTTCTATTTAATTACTCTTTTGCCATTTGATCTAACCCACACATTCTTTTCATCCAATGGCCAGTAGAGGTTCTTTTGTGCCTCGATGCACAAAAGTTCTCAATGGAACCTCCCTCTATATATATATATATATATATATATATATATATATATATATATATATATATATATATAGAATATGGTTCGTGTGAGTACCTAAAAAATGCAGAGTACCGTGAGTACCTGTGAACACACGGGTTTTAGATGTGAACATGCTTCGAAAAAAAGTTTTTTTTTTAATTTTTTTTTCATATTAATTTAGATACAAATAATATAAGCCTATTCGTAAAAGAATTACACACATTCACACTTTCTAGCCTCTTAAAAGTCATGTGAACGTGAAAAAATTCATGTGAACATGCTTAGCTGTGAACATACATTCACAACAGTGCAGTTCATGTGAACTTGCACGTTTCACATAGTTATAGTGTGTGTTTAGGTGTGATTTTTTGCAAGTAGTCTTATATTATTAATTTAAACATGATTATGAAAAAAATTTTCAAAAAAAATGGTTTTAAGCGAGGTACCTCCGGTACTCCGCAAAACTAGTGGTACTCATTTGAACCTAAATCTATATATATATATATATATATATATATATATATATATATATATATATATATGTAAGGTGGACCAAGATCCGAAAAATATGAACTGTTAAATAGCCAGTGAGGATCTAATGGCTACATCATTTCTGCCTGTTCTCACTCCAATGTTGCACCATCATTCATGCCATCTCAAACAAAATCCAAAGAAAAAAAATTAGAAACAAAATTTGTGCTATAAATGAACTATTAGTTTTCAAAAAATTTCATATCATATATATAAAAGCAAAAATAATTTTATGTCATATTTTGTAATCATAATTTTATATTTATAACGATAATAATATTAAACTTTCATTTTAACATTTAGGAAAAATAGCGTCAAATAGTTATATACTTTTGAATTTGTATACATTTCTATAGTGTATTTTTTGTGCACATTTGGTAGTCAAACTTTTGAAATTGTTTCAGTTAGGTGGTTGGGTGACCTCCGGCACCAACCGGTTACAATGCTTACGTGGACAGTTTTTTCAAGAAAAATGACATCCAATAACTTTGTACTTTTAAGTTTGTACACATTTATGTTGTGAACTTTTCTTTTGTACACATTTAGTAGTCAAACTTTTAAAAATGTTTTAATTAGGTAGTTAGCCAGTTGGGTTACCTGAAAATCCATAGCAATCGGTTACCACGCTTATGTGGGCATGTTTTATAACATAAAATTAATAAAATTTAATGTTACTTTTTTTTCCTTCTATAAAATGATTCCTAAACACAATATATATCAAATTCAAAACATATCATTTTCCACTTGATAGATATCACGTTTAGGTTTTGCAAATTAATGCTCTAATATATTGTTATAAAATAAAGACATATTTTATCAATTTGATACATATTTTGTTTATAAATCTTTTTATAGTTTTATAGAAAAAAATAAATCATCTTAGGTTTTTTTATTCCAAATTATAAAAATATGTCCACATAAACATAGTAACCGGTTTGTATCGATTTTCAGGTAATCCACTTAATTGAAACACTTTTAAAATTTTAACTACTAAATGTGCACAAAAGAATAGTACACAACATAAATGTGTACAAATTAAAAGTACATACTATTTAATGTCTTTTTTGTTGAAAAAATCGTCAACGTAAGCATGTTGACGGTTGGTGCCGGTTTCCAAGTTACCCAAATACCTAAATGAAACATTTTTTAAAGTTTAACTATCAAACATGCAAAAAAAAGGTATACTACATAAGTGTGTACAAACTCAAAAGTACATAACTATTTGACATCATTTTTCTTTATCATTTATGTTAACGTTCAAAGTATTAGACTCTTTATATTATAATAAGGGTTAATATTGAAAAAACTCAATCAACTTTTTTTACTTTCTCAATTAACTACTTCAACTTTTTTTCTAATTGTTTAAGTTCAAAACTATGTTTGTCTTAATCAAAAGTATATATTTTTGACCAGCTACCAGATTAGCTGGTAAACACAACTGATAAAATAAAAAGTTTAAGGACTTAATCGCTAAAATATGAAAAGATTGTGGGTTTTTTCCAACATTAATCAAGTAAAACATATAAGATAACTTGTTTGGCAACCGGTCAAACAGGTAAAATATACACTTTTGAATAAGACAAAAATAGTTTAGGGACTTGAACAATAAAAAATAATTTAAGAACTTAATCACGAAAATAAAAAAAGATAATAGGGTTTTATCAATATTAACCCTTGTAATAAAAAAAGTCAAGACATAAAACATAGTAATTATTTTTTTTTTCCCCTGATCATACGATTATATAGTAATTTTTTAATGTTCACAATATTAGACTTAAATACTCAGTTACTAAATATTAGCAATCATAACCTGCCAAGTCCATAATAGTTTAATATTCTAAATTATTAAAAAACACATAATTAAATATATAACATTTACAAAGTAAGTAAATGTTACTGTTCATAAACTATTCATATGATAGTAAAACTAAAATAATAATATATACATGTTTGTGTAATATTTTAATGAAAAGGTGTGTATCTCAATTGGTTGACATGTGTATTAATCTTATGTATTTTAATTTTAAAATAGTACTTTAATATAAATTAAATTAAATTTCTACTAAACATTTTATTTCTTTAATATATTTTAAGAAAATATGTCTCATTTCTTCATGTATATAGCTTTTTTAAGAAATAAAATTTGAAAGATTAAATAATATAATTTGATTTTATCATTGCACTATATATTTTGATTTTATCATTGCACTATTGTATATTATTAGTCAAATATTTTAGTTAACAATATTTTTATTATTTATTAGATAATATAAAAACAATAATAGAAATAACGTATGCATTGTATGTTAATTTCTTTTTTCCATTATGATTTATTATGTGGTTTGAAACTAGATCAAACAATAAGATGATTTTGATTTTACACACATAATCAATGAAAAACATTGTAAAACAAGAAAATCCAATCTTAGACTCCTTTTGAAGGAAAGTATGGAGTTGGCGGTGCAAAGCGGGAGATAATTTATAATCAGTTTTCTCTATTATGGATCTAGTGTTACGTGAAGATTCAACGTCGGAAGAAAATGTTATATTCAAAAGAGTTTTGATGGTGGTGGTATGAACAATTTTGAAATTGAATGTTGCATTCAAAGTCAATTGTAATATATTTAATAGAAATAACATAACATTTGCTTCAAATATCAAATATGTATTTTAATACGTTTTTTTATATATTTTAATATTTTTTGTATGACATTAAACCCCGCGCGAAGCGCGGTCAAATTTCCTCGTTGATACCATTAAGAAAATGAGGTGATTGGGGTTCCGAGTTTCATTGTAGATAAAAGTGTAGATTTAAGAGTAAGATTACAAAGTATGTGTGTTTAGCTGTTAAAAAAATAAGGTGGTTTTTTTTTTTTTGTACTCTTTATAAAATTATAATAGACTAATAACAATATATAAGAATAAAACATATAATATTTTAGTTTATATGTACTTTAATATTTAAACTAGCCTAGTAACTGAAGCATTAGGTGGATACTATTTCTATAAAATAAAGATAAACTCAATTGTGAAAAGGTACATAATTATTTGTCATAACTAATTTTTTAAAAATTTTATAAATATATATAAATTGAGTAACTTTTTTTCATTCTTCTATGAATTTTTAAATTTATATATTTTTAGTTGATATAATTTGTGATTTTAAATTTTCAAATAGAGGATATATTATTTATATATTTATTTACAATAAACAAAATATTATAATATCTGTATTTATTACCATTATATTATTTTTACCTTTAAAATATTTAGAAATAAATGAGTTTGTTATTATTTTTTAATATTTTAAAATAAGTGTACAATTTATAGACCTAGCAATATGTGTATTCGTGTCATGTGTTGTGTCGGACACGAATTTTATACAACACGAATTTGTAATACACGAACACGACACAAATTATAAAACGTGTCTGGACATGAAACACGAACACGACACGTATAAATTCGTGTTACACGTGGCACGACACTCATAAAACACATGTTACACGGCAACACGAAAACACAAATTTAATTAAAACATATACAATTATAAATCCAAAACATGATGATACAAGGATCCAACAACACATCAAAAGTATTAAAAGCCACTAATCAATAGTCGTAACTGAAGCCGCACTTTGTGCCGAACTTTTGACCGAACTAAACTCCTTGTTGATATCCAAATGAAATAAAAAAACCGGTGAATTGTTCATTGCATTTCATGATGATATGAGAAAAACCTAATCATGTAATGCAAATAAACAATTTTCTTACTTGGATAATTTCATTACTTTCTTGATTACATTCTACTAATTCTTAAAATATTAAAATTAAATAGAATAAATTAAGGAGAAAAAGAATTGGAAATGATGAAGGCTATAGTTAGGGTTATGTGGATTCATAATTAGATGCCCTTTTAATCCTTATTATTAATCTCATTAGTTTTAATTCAATTCATTAAACTACATTAAGCGTGCACTTGCTTTCTCACTCTTTTATAAAATATTATTTTAAACCAAAAATGCCCTTTTTAGTTTCCATAACCCCATTTCTTAAAATTATTTGTAAATCATATATGATGGGTATAGCACTAATCCCAAATGGTTGATACAATAATATGGTAAGTATTTGAATATTTTAATTTTTAAAAACCAATTATAAAAAATATATAATTTTAGTCCAATTATTTGTGTACATTGTTTAAAAAATATATTAGGGTAATTCTATATGCACACTCCCTCAATTGTTAATCACACACTCCCTTATTAATATGAGAGAAAATTAACTTTTAATCATTGGGTCTCACGTCATTAACAAAAATCATGTGAGTAATATGTTGTGTGATTAGTAAATGTTAAGGATAGTGGTGTACATATAGCAATGCGCAATATATTACATAAATTTAAGTTTTTTTTTGGAATGTGGCTTATGATTGTAAACAATTTGAACATAACTTGAGGTTGATAGAGGTCGATAAAGCTCGAGTAAATTAGGTTAGATCAGAGCTAGGGTCGATAGCTTGATGAATTTTCAAGATACAAATTCTAGTTCAGCTTAAAATAGTTACAGATTCACTTCAAACTCAAATCCATCAAAACTGATATAGCTAAAACAAAAGTTATTCATAAAGGATTATGAATTCAACTCATTTATTAACATGAACAAGACTACATGGTCTGCTGACTGTATATTCAAAAACTAGCTAATAATGTTATTTGATTCTATAAATTTAAACCTAGATGGGATCAATTTTGTTCATGATCCTAAAAAGAAACCATAAAACAAATCGATTTTATAATCCAACTCATTCTTGTAAAAAGTTGCAAACTTTAATTAGCTTTTTTCACATAAATTACTCTACGCACAACTTTTCTTGCAAAAGGTACAAACCAAACATGTAAAAATTCCAACTTTAATGAACTTTTCACATAATTTCCTCGATGTACAACTTTTATTCTAAAGTTACAAGCTTTTAAAGCATTAAATATTTAACCATCCTATCTAGATTCTTTATCCCAATCTTCAAATCTTGGGTGGTTTTCACTAGCCATGATTATAGACCCCTAAAAGCATTGCAACCCTTCAGAAATCATGCAATTTCACCTCTTCTTTTAGAAAAAACAGTTTAGTCAACTTTTAACCAAGGTAATTTGGTTAATTATTTAATAGTTTTAACCAGAGACGGATGTAGTATGTTAATACCGGTATCACGTGACACTGATAAAATTTTATTAGCGATGTAACACCCCGACTTCCAATAGTTACGTGTAATTATCTCATTGACTAATTATAATATTGATTATTGTGTTGGATTATGTCCCGTTTAGTAGATTAAATGTGTGGGACCGATGTTACGTGGCCTTGGGATTACTTGTGGTAATTAAAGTTGAAGATGAACTTTATTATTTATTGATATATATATATATATTATTACGTAATTCTATTACATATATGTTATTATTATGACTTATGATCTATTTCATTTACTCGTTTAGTTGACATGTTTTTAGCAAAATTTTAGTCGAAAACAAATGTTTCTGCAAAGCGTGTTTAAGTCCATTGTTTTTAGATGTTTTTAGTTTTTAATTTTCAGTTTTAGCTTTCAAAATTACAAGTAAACTTGAAAGCATATTTTTTGAGATTTAACTTTCAGGTAAACATGTTTTCACATTCAAGGGAGAAATTTCATACATGTCCTTACAAAACTTCATAATTACGCATATATCCTTGTAAAATTCCTTATTACACACATATCATTCTACACTTTTAAAACTCTCATATATGTCCAAATATCTAATTCTTATTATTAAATCATTTAAAAATTTATAACTTTTTTTTTAAATTCTCTTTAGTTAAATTTTCAAAGTATATCTTCTAAACCCAAACAAAAAGGCTATTTCTTCATGCACCATCTCTAATTTCTCATACACCACCTCTATGCATTTGACATATAAATATTTATCTTATGATTGGACAAAATTGTGTAAACAAATAAATTATAATGATGAGTTATGAAAAAAGTATATTTTAGGTCAATTATAGGATGTAGACGTGGTGTATGAAATAACACCCAAACAAAAAACTCAACGTTTTTCTAGAGCCGAGAAACGATTGGTCTCTGGCATGTATGTCTAATTTTATACAAACATTGTATGACTACAGTTACACGCTTGTCACCAACATATCATCATTAATTTCTTACATGTATACAAAGAATAAATCACATTAAATGGTAATCCAATTTTATATAAAAAATTAACTGACAATTAAAGAAAATTTTATTAATATCAGTCGAAGAAGAACACCTCATCTAAATAGAACAAATGAAGTGTTTGAATTCATTCTATTGATGTTTCTTATGAAAGGTTTAACGAGGAATACGTTCGGTTTTGAAATCGATTATTTTACTACAAATTAATATGAATTTAATTAATGAGAGAATTAAAAAAATAATGTTTTGATTTTTAAATGATTTAATAATCAGATATTAGATATTTGGACGTATATGTGAGTTTTAATCATTTAGAATTATATATGTCTAATAAGAAAAATTATAAGGATATATGCGTAATTAGGAAGTTTTACAACGACATGTATGGACAATCTATGTTATAAAATGGAGTGAAAATTGAAAAAAGAAAATAATATTTATACATCCAAACATATGTTCATCTCTAAAACATATTTTCTTAAAAACATCATGTTTTCAAGTCTAATAAAACTTCAAACCGAATTATCAATTACTAAACACACCCTAAACATTCCATCTTATTTATCTTTAACCGGTCCTAAACCTCTTTTGGTACAACGAGTTAGTGGGAAAAAATGTATCAAAATAAATTATTTTTTTGTGTAAAAAAGTAAGGGTAAAAATGCACATATCAAACTTTCAAACAATTAATAGGATAAAATATGTATTACATGGATTGATATAAAAAATTTGTTATAAATTAAATATTAATAAAAAGGTGGGATCCCTTAAAAACCTTCGCAAAAATTTTAAAATTAAGATACAATAAAAATCAATAAAAAGATGACATACATGCAAAATCATTGAGTTAATGGTAAAAATTAATGACTCTAAGTCAATGTTTAAGTCAAAGAAGACAACTAAAATGTGATTCAAAATATTTGAATTATTGATTTAATGGTAAAAAATAATAACTCTAAGTCAATCTTTTAAAAAATTTTATCATAAAACTAAATTTTTTATTTTACTGATTTTTTTTAAATTATTTACTCTTTAGGACATTTAAACATGAAGTTTATTATTTTATTGATCTTTAAAAAAATTTATTTTAGCTTGTTAATCTTGAAAACTTTTAATGAATATTAATTGTAGTTTGAATTAATTTAGGTAACAAAAATAATAAGTTTCAACAATAAAGTTTAAATTAAATCAATTAAATGATAAGAATGTTACTTAAATTAATGTTAATTTTTATTTTTGGAAAAAGAGCGGGAAAATAAAAAAGTGGGGGCATTAAAAAGGTGACACGTGGCAAGAATAGTTCTCAATTATTATAATATATAGATTATAAGTACGGTAATAAAAATATTATTTTATTTATTGTATTAAACTTATAATAATAATAAATAATGTATATATAAATTATATTTCAAATTTGAATTTTCAAACACGCAAATTTTAATAAACCGAAATTTAAATTTAAAATTCAAATTTGAGACTAGTTCTTATTAAAATTTATCCACGTAATACGTGGATACATAAAATAATCAATATTTATATGGTTTAATTTTAAGTTTACATACATAGTATATAATCAATTTTTTTAAAATTTTATCCACATGATACGTGGGTTCAAAAACTAGTGAAAAATATAAAAGCTCTCAAGTGAAATTTATTAAAAAATTAAATGCTTTTTTTAATTATTTATTTATTATTATTTATAGTTTTTTTCACACGAAACCTTATACTTGAACGAAATAATATTATATTTTCAAAACATAATATACTTTATACCTATTTATCACACACTATCATATTTTGTTTTAATCAACACTTAAATCCATTACAACTTAATTACAAACTCTTAGGTCGCATTTGGTTCACAAAATTTTTTTTTTGTAAAATTAACTTAAGGAATTGTATTGTCCAATATTTTCATTTATGTAACATTCTAAAATTTGTTAGGTGTTTGGTTGACAAGATTTAATAGTATTTGTATTATATGCAACCTTGTTTGTTTACAAACGCGCCTTAGGTTAACGACCCTTTTTACGTATAATAAATCTCTACTTTATCTTTGTTTTTATTTATGCATTATATCTTTTTTTGTTTTAATTTAGTAGTTATACTTTTTGTTTTGTTTACATTTGGCAGTTAATTTCTTTTTTTCCATTCAATAATTATATTTTATGCTTTTAATAAATACTTTGTTAATCTGTAAACGGTATACTACTGGAAAAATGTTTGTGCGACTATTTTGTGTTGATGTTGTAAAAAATTAGGAGTGTTTGGTATGGTGAAGTCGAGATAATAGAATCACGTGAGGTTAATAAACATTTTGTGTTATCTGACGAGATCTTTGATTCTCATTGAAAATAGTAGATGACTGAGTCTAGTGTAAATTTTATTTTTCTTATTTCATTTTCAAAGTTCTTATAGTTTTTCATTTCTTTATGTGTAATTATAATTGGTTAAAAAAAGTTAATAAATTTAAAAGATCTCATTTCTATGATTCCACCGTACAAAATACCTTTTAGGAGTGTGCAAAACTCAAGAATAGACTGAAAAACGGACGAACCGTATCATTCGGTCAGCCCGGCCCGGTTCTCAGTTCTGTTTTTTTTTTTTTCACTGTAAAATTCAAAAAAAATGATTCCGTCCGATTTTGGTTTGTACCATGTAAACTATTTTACAAGGTCAATTTAAAATCCAGATAATATAATATTGAATTTCTATATCCAGGTACCGTACTTTAAAATTTTCAAAAGAGGGAAAAAAAAATAATAATTTTTGGTCATCAGAACTTTAGAAGTGTTAACGACGTAACGTTTCATTTAAATATCAGTAAATATAAAAACTACCGATGCCCAAAAATAATTATTTTTGTTAATCAATAATACTTTAATTATACATACATAATTTTCACTGTGCATTATCTTTGTAAACAATTTTAAATGGTACATTATATTCAATAAAAAATGATATAAAATCCTTAAAAAATGTTTTGAAATTAAGGATTTAGATTATCTACGAATAACAATTAGGTGTAAATGTTAATCTTTTTATTCATTCTATAAATTGGGATTCTATTGTATCCCGATAAATATAACATTAGTGAGAATATTATGTGTTTCTCCCTCTCATATTTTTGTTCTTCGTTTTTACTTTCGAGATCATGATTCGTGTGGCGGATCCAGAAAAGTTTTTCGTTGGGGGCATGAGGTATTATATATAAGGTATTCATCGTGTTAATTTACCGAAAAACATAGACAAAATTTCGTTAAATTTACACACATCGTTGAGGGCCTTTCCCCCCGCTTCATTCCATGTAGATCCGCCCCTTGTTCGTACACGATCATCTAAAAAAATATATCAATCTTCAGAACGAGGTAATTACTTTGTTGAATTACTTTTTCAATTAATTATTTATGTTTGAAACTCTTTAATTTTTTTTCTAAATTCAATACATACAATACATACATATATGGAGGTGGGTTCAATGGAGAACCTTTATACATCAGAGAACATTGGGAAACCACAATGCATCGTAAGAAAATACATAGTGCATCACACGAGAGAATTTTGCATCACACAGGAGATTATATGCATCACATGGAAGGATTGTGTATCACACGAGTAAATTATGCATCAAACCATGGGGTTGTGCATCACACGAGGGAATTTTGTACAAGACGATCCCTTCATATGATGCATAATCCCCCAAATGATTATGTATATAGGTCCAATAAATTCACACGGGGATTATGCATTACATGTATTGTGGTTTCCCAATGTTTTTCGATAAACATTTGGTTATCCATTGAACGGTTGAACCCTCTCTCTCTATATACACACTATAGACTCTGTGTTATTTGTTAAATTTAAAAAAAAAAATTATTATCGTCGGAAACTTATATTTGGACGACAGTATTTGATCATATTCATGCTTTAAAACAAAAATAGTTTAAAAAATCGGTGGATTTGGAAAGAAAAAAAAAACAGAGAGGAAAATAAACCATGATTTCAAGTTTTCATGAAAATACTTAATTTATCCACGTAAATAAAGTATAAATAAATTTGACTCCATAAAATATTTATATTTTATCCGCTTTGATAAATTTTAGAAAATTGTAAGTTTTAACGCATTTTATCACATAAATAAAAATATATATAAAGTCATGGAAGATTTGTTTATGACTCCAAATCACATAAATCATAAATGAAAACATGATTTGATTATATAATATATATAATATAGTATCGACAAGAAAGAGAAAAAAAAAAAAGGCATGTTATGATTTCGATTGCCGAAGTTAAGTCAACTTTTAATATCAACCGTTTAAAATGTTAAGGGTGTCAAGAGCGACCTTAAGGTTGGAAGTTTGATTTTCATTATAAACAAAAGTATAGTTATAAAAGTAAAATTAGATAGGTGTGTTGTACTGTTGATGTTATGTTTTCTAGAATTTTTGATTATGGGTTATGTAATTTCAATGTTTGTTTAAATAACTTGTTCTTAATATTATCAAATATAATATTTTATTTTTTATTTAAATATATAGGTTTTTATAAAATATTAAACTATAAATAGACCAATCAAAAACTTTAATTGTTAATTGTTAACTTTAGAATTTTAATAACAACTGTTAATTGATTATTTTTTAGAAGAATTTTAAATGTTTTTATCTTTTACATCATGACAAACTCAAGTTATACATAATGATACAATAATCTTTCAGAATGTTTAATCATCAAATTTGAGTAAATTAATATAGTTAAGAAACTAACTTTCTATTGTTTTCGTCAAACCGCAAATGTGATTAATCTAAGCCGTCGGATCATGGGTCCACAATAAAAAAGCTACAAAAATTTATAAAGTTTTTAAAAATATACAAACATACACTATATTATTATAAAAAAGATTAAAAAAAACTATAAAAGTTGTAAACAAAATAACTCATGTAACGCAGTAATAAAATACTAGTTTCTTTTTGTTTTCCTTAACTAACCATGCACATATGAAATAATTTTAATTAAGAAATATTCCTTGTTATTTACATGATATATAATAATCCATGAATATGTGTTACCAACTTATAGATAAGGATTATCTACGAATAATTATTAGGTGTAGATTTTCATCTTTTTATCTCGGGTTTATTATGAAAAAAACCAACATATTTTCACGTGTTTTGCGTTTTCGTCACTCGAAGTTATTTTTTTCATAAAAGTCCTCAAGTTAAAGTTTTCTTTTTGGTTTAGTGAAATTTGGACATTAAAACCCGGTTTTTCAGTTTTTTAAAACCCGATTTACTAATTATAACCGGATTTTAATGTCCAGATTTCACTAAACCAAAAGTAAAAAAAATTAACTTGAGGACTTTTATGGAAAAAAAAATTACATAGAGAGACGAAAACGAAAAATAACGTAAAAAACATTTTAATTTTTTTCACAATAAACCCATTTATTTACTTTATAAATAGGAATCATGTTGTAACCCTATGCAATTTAACATTAATGAAAATATCGTTTGTTCTCTGTCTCCCACTCATATCTTTGTTCTTCGCCATTAGAGTGGTGGGAGTACCCACCTATCCCAAACTCATCATTCTGTACACGTCAGCGCCACATCAGCTTTTCTCTCTCCACCTTTCCCCACCCTTCTAACTAGGAAATACCCACATTTCTTAACATTTCCATCTTTCTTAATTTTTTTAACAATTAAATTAATTTAACTAACAAAACAAATACTAGAACTAAAATAATTAATTTCATAAATATTTAAAAACTATCACATAAACTAAAAATTAAAAATTACCGAATTAAAATAAAAAAAATACATAACAATAAATAAAAACTAAAATTACGAATGAACATAAAAAAATACATACTAGCCGTCTAAATTTGGTATTTGGGCAACAATTACGAAACTGTACGAACGAAGGAACAATTACTAAACTAAAAATAAAAAAATACAAACATGAAATATAATAAGAAACAAAAAATAAAATTATAAAATTATAAAAATAAAATTATATATATATATATATATATATATACACACACACACACACACAAAGACACACACATGTATATATACACATGCAGAGACACACACAGAAGGGGGAAGAAGAAGGGAGCTGGCAGCGGGGTGGAGCGGGGAAAGGAAGCCGCGCGGGGCTCCTTCCAGGGCGGGGCCGCTTGACCGGGGCGGTGTAGCCGCCGGGGATGGTCCGAGGTGGCAAGGCCACGGGTTGGCGGCTCCGGTACTCCCATCGCTCTTAGAGTGAAGGGTGTGGGTGAGCCGCATGCGAGCGGCCTTGCCACCTCCGGAAGAAGCCGTCGGGAACACCACCCCCGGTGGGCAGTCCCGCGGTCCGGCTTCCCCTCCCCGCGCCACCACGCCTTCTCCTTTCTCCTTTTCTTTGTCATTTTCCTCTCCAACGGTTAAATGACCGTTTATAATTTAAAAAAAAAAAAATTAACCTAAAATTTTTACCCTATAAATATTTCACTCCAATACATTAAATCCTCACATCTTTCAATCTATACACTTCCAAAATTCTCTCTTTCAATCGTAATTTTAATTTTTATTTATTGTTATGTATTTTTTTTATTTTAATTGGGTAATTTTTAATGTTTAGTTTATGTAATAGTTTTTAAATATTTATGAAATTAGTTATTTTAGTTCTAATAATTGTTTGTTAGTTAAAATGAATTTATTTATAAAAAATTAAGAAAGATGGAAAGGTATATAGAAAGATGGAGAAATGTAGGAAAATGTGGAAAGAGAAAAGCTGATGTGGTGCTGACATGTACAGAAAGATAGGTTTGTGAAAGATTAGTACACCATTCACTCTTACTTTACAACAAAAATATTATTTATTATTTATTTATTTATTATTATTATTATTATTATTCATTTATTTTTAATATTCTCGAAAACCGACCAAAATCTAACAATTATGAATAGATAAATAGAAAAAAAAAACATGTAAATCACTATATTTTATTTAGAAAAATAAGTAAAAAATCATATTTAATTATTCTGAATATAATTCAAAAGAAAAAAGGCACCGAAAAGTAAACCAACAGTGGCTGTCTCTACATTTTTTTTTGACTTTATATTAATCAAATCGAAAAACCACTCAATTAAAGCATAATTATCCTTCCCCTTTAATCTTGCATGCATTCCCTCTTTCTCTTTCCACTTTCACACACTCATGTTTCAACTCTTTTCTTCTTAAAATTTTCTGGCCTTCTTTTCTTCTTTAATTTTCTTCTTCTTCAATTTGAAGCAATGGGTGTTGTTACCATGACCGAATTGAAGCCGAGCATCTCCGGAAAACGATCCTTTCGACCCAGTTCCAGCACTCGACATGTTACCGAATGGTAATTCTTCTTCTTTTTTTTTTTTGAATTCGGTTTCCTAGTGAATGGTGTGGAATTGACAATTTTATTATATGTTTTTCGGGTGAAAATTCTGAATCGTAAAACCTTCTTTTTTAATCAAGTGTATGACTAATTAGTAGCGGATTGTAACATAATTCGGGTTCAGACATAAGATCTTTTTGTTGGTACGACCGGTGGTTTGGTTAGTACGATAGCGAGTGATATTGTCACATCGTTTCATATTTATTTAAATTTTTTTTGTTTTTGTTTTTGTTTTAAAACAAATTATAATCAATTTGTAAATTCTGCGAACTAGGAAATTACAAATTGATTGTAAGAGTTATTTTGTAAATAAATTGTACGTTTAGTTCATGATTTTACATCTAAACTTTGTTTGTAAAACTTTTATTAAATTCCGAAAAATTGAAGGAAATGATTGTACTTGTTATCCTCTGGCCGTCTTCATCGTCACGTCTCATTGTCATGTTTCGTTTCAGTATCATGATTAATGAACTTTTTTTTCGAAAAAAGCTAAATTGATAATAAACCGGAGGCGAAAACTTCGGTTTTCATTGCCTTTTTTTTTTTTTTTTTTTTGTGGTTTTTAGATTAATAGTAGAGAAAAAAAAAAGAAGCTAAATTCATGACTTCTAGGTATTACATCAAAAAAAAGTTTGGTATGAAGTGTGATATTATCAAAACTTGTGTGTCATAATTTTTAAAACTTTTTGATGAAAATTGTACACTTCACATGAAAATTTTCAATCAAAAAAGACCCCTTAACTTTTTGAAATTTGAAAATGACACAAAATTCAATTCTGTCAAAATCAAAGAAGAAAACAAAAAGAAACATTGTTTCATGTTTAATGAAAGGGGTCACATGTTTTTTCTTCCCAAAATTTCATCAATTATGTAAGAAACCCAAATTTTCAACTTTTGGGCCATTTTCTAAATTGAGTAAAATCCCATTTGTTTTATATTTGCTTGCTTGATTATGTTTTCTTCATGTTTTTCACTTGAAATCCATGAATCTTGATAACTTTTTGCGACGGATCTTCGTTATCTCGACGGATAAATCCGTCGCAATATACGCTTCTTGTGAGCTCTAGATTCATGGGTGTTCTTCAGTTTTCGTTTTTAATGATGTGATGCGACGAATCATTGTTGTCGCGACAGATGTATTTGTCGGGAAAAAGTTTCTTTCGGATGCGAATTAAGTTTTAGTGATGGATTTGTCTTGTAACAGGCCGATATCCGATGTTTCTAGCGATGTCACAATCGATGTAGGAGCAACAAGTTTCGCACTTCATAAGGTACGTAAAACTCGACATCTTTAATTGCTTTTTCTTCGGAATTTATCGATATGATCGTATCGGTTTTCTTGCAGTTTCCTTTAGTTTCAAAAAGTGGACGAATTCGAAAGATGCTTACAGAAGCGAAGGACTCGAAAAATTTACGTCTAAATCTGCATAATGTGCCAGGAGGATCGGAAGCGTTTGAGCTTGCGGCAAAGTTCTGTTACGGGGTGAATGTCGAGATCAATCTAACTAACGTCGCGAAGCTACGTTGCGCGTCTCATTACTTGGAAATGAACGAAGAATTCGCCGATAAGAATCTCGAAACACGTACGGAAACTTTCTTGAAAGATATGGTTCTTCCAAACATAGCGAATTCGATCTCGGTTCTACACCAATGCGAAAGCTTGTTACCGGTCTCGGAAGAGATCAATTTGGTGAATAGAATCATTACGGCCATCGCGAATAATGCTTGTAAAGAACAGTTAACTTGCGGGTTATCGAAACTAGAGAGTAATTATCCTTCGAAACCAGTTTTACAATCGGACTCGGAGAACTGGTGGGGGAAATCGTTAACGGTTCTTAGTCTCGAGTTCTTTCAACGCGTCTTGACAGCAGTGAAGACGAAGGGGCTAAAACAGGACATGATCGCGAAAATCTTGATGAATTACGCGCAGAATTCGCTTCAAGGATTGTTCTTGAGAGATCCACAGCTCATGAAAGGAAGTTTTTCCGATTTGGAATCACAAAAGAAGCATCGAGTTATTGTCGAAATGATCGTTGGTTTATTACCAACGCAATCGCGAAAGAGCACGGTTCCAATGGCGTTTCTTTCGAGCTTGTTGAAGTCTTCGATCATGGCATCGACATCTACCGCTTGTAGGTCTGATCTAGAGCGACGAATCGGTCTGCAACTCGATCAGGCAATACTCGAAGACATACTTATCCCGGCGAATTCGCATGGGAACAATCATAGCCAACTTTACGACACCGATTCGATTTTCAGGATTTTCTCGATCTTTTTGAATTTGGATGAAGACGACGACGTCGATGATAATCTGATGAGGGATGAAAGCGAAATGGTTTACGATTTCGACACGCCTTCGTCTCCGAAACAAAGCTCGATTCTGAAAGTTTCGAAGTTACTTGATTGTTTTCTTGCAGAGATTGCGATCGACTCGAATTTGTCGGCTGCAAAGTTCATCGCACTCGCGGAATTGCTTCCGGATCATGCTAGATTGGTTAACGATGGATTGTATCGAGCCGTAGACATCTTTCTGAAGGTAACGATTCTTTTTACCCGAAATCGGGACCTTAAAAATACTCATCTCGGATGCATTTTTGTGTCGAAATAACCAGGGGTGTACAGAACTTAGGACTGGATAGAAAAATCTAATGAATGCATCGAAACAAACATAAGTGTGCATGTTTCGGTTTGGTTTTTAATTTTTTGGTTTCGGTTCCAACTGATTTTGTATTTTCTTTTTTTTTTGTAAAACCTTAAAAAACGTGAACTGATACCATTCGGTTTAATCCTTAGTGGTTTCAAGATTTTCCGTTACTTTTCAGAGTCTGGTTTTGAACCGTTAAATTAATGTGTTTTTTTATGGAATGATGAATTCGGCTATATGGCAGGTTCACCCGAATCTAAAGGACTCGGAACGTTACCGCTTATGCAAAACTATTGATTGCCAAAAACTGAGTCAAGAAGCATGTAGCCACGCGGCTCAAAACGAGCGTCTACCGGTACAAATGGCGGTTCAAGTTCTTTACTTCGAGCAGATAAGGCTTCGGAACGCAATGAACGGAGGTCACAACCACCTCTTTTTCGGCTCATTAAACACCCAGTTCCCGCAACGCTCAAGTAGCGGTGCAGGAAGTGGGTGTATATCTCCTAGGGACAATTATGCGTCCGTTAGAAGAGAAAACCGAGAATTGAAACTAGAAGTAACCCGAATGAGAATGAGGCTTACAGATCTAGAAAAAGACCATGTTTCGATGAAACAAGAACTCGTAAAGTCACATCCGGCGAATAAGTTGTTCAAATCGTTGACGAAGAAATTGGGGAAACTGAATACATTGTTCAAGTTTAAAGACGTTAGAGGCATCGGAAGCAGGCCAAGTTCCGAAAGCCGATTCTTGTTTCAGAAACGAAGGCGTAACTCCATCGCGTGATCGGTTTTTCGACGATTTCGACTTTCCTATAGTGTGATTGTGAATACGAAAGTGTGTGTATAGTAGTAGTAGTGATTCTTGTTTGATGGTGAGGTTTTCTTGTGTCACAAATATATGAAAAAAAATGTTTAGAATAAATTAAAAATTTTGATTTCAAAAGTTTGTATATTATTACCTAAAAGATAGAAAAGAATTTATATCCCTAAAATATGGTCATTTCAGATAAATATTTGAAAATAATAAGTTGATTTTGGTTATAAAAAGAAGTGGTTAATATCGTAGTTGTGAGTTGTGGGTCGTGGGTCAAGTCGTAATCGGGTTTGTGGGCTTGTGGCTGAGATTCGTGGGTCTCAGAACGGAAGTAGACAGGTGGCATTGGTCCTTCATATGATATATCACTGGTATATTATCCGTGTAATACACGGAATAGTAGATAACTTGTTTTTTAAAACTATATATAAGAATCTTTTGTGAACACTTTATTCGTTGTGAACATTATGAACAACCATAAAATAGCTTTTGAATCTTATGAATCTTGTTGAAAATACTACCGAACATTTCTATTAACCAATCTTATTGAATCCTATGAATTTTATAAAATCCTATATATTTGTCGAATCTTATGAATCTCGTTGAATCCTATGCATCTTGTTGTAAAAACTGCTATGAATCTTTTGAATGTTCTGAATCTTGTTGTAGACAATTCTATGAATATTTTGAATCATATGAATCATGTTACAAACACTTGTTGATATATATGAATGATTATATGTAATTTTTTTTATTTGTTCACAACGTTCACAACGATAACTTGTTCACAATGGATCTCATCCCTATATATATATATATATATATATATATATATATATATATATATATATATATATATATATATATATATATATATATATATACCACCACTATGCACCTGAAAACTATGGAAACTTATGCATACCGTCCGATTTGGTGCATTTCATGAAAAACGCGGTGGCATGATCGTAAATAAGATGATGCATCACACAGGATTTTGATGCATCAGGCGGGGAATTTGATGCATTTGTGGTGGTGCAGTGCGGTTTTCACAAGTTTCCAGGTGCATGGTGGTTTTACATTGAACCTCCTTCTCTTTCTCTCTCTCTCTCTCTCTCTCTCTCTCTCTACATACATATATATATATATATATATATATATATATATATATATATATATATATATATATATATATATATATATATATATATATACATACATATATATATATATATATATATATATATATATATCTGAAAAATTTTTACAGAAACTACAAATAAAATAGCAATATTATACTGTTAAGGTGATTACAGAAAATACATAAAATGGGTTAAATGTAAACATACATAACTAAAAATTAAATAATAACAAAAAAAGTGAAAAAATTATAGAAGCTAAGAAGTTTGGATAAGAAGCCAACAAAAGATGTGAGTTATAGACTCAAATTTAAATTTGAAATCCAAAATAATAGGAGTTATAGACTCAAATTTAAATTTGAAATCCAAAAAATTAGGAGGATATTTTATTTCTAAATTAATTTAATTAATGCAATTATTATTTTAATATGAAAATTATAAATTATAGATGTGTCGTATCCACGTTATGCCAAGTGGCATTCTAGTTAGGTGCCAAGTGAAATCTATTTACTTTTTTAATAGAATAGATAGATATGTCGAGTACCATGTCAAAGAAAAAAAAATCTTTATTTTTATGTGTGTGGTATGATAGAATAATAAAAATGTCATCGTTTTAGTTTACACTCTTTTGATTAATTGTTCTCCTTTATTATATACTAGGTTATTACTCATGTATTATTACATGGGTTAATTTTAGAAAACCACTATGCACCTGAAAACTATGGAAACCTACGTCTACCGTCCGATTTGATGCATTTCATGAAAAACGCGGTGGCATGATCGTAAATAAGGTGATGCATCATGCGGGATTTTGATGCATCGCGCAAGAAATTTGACGCATCACGTGGGATTTTGATGCATCACGCGGAGAATTTGATGCATTTGTGGTGGTGCAGTGCGGTTTTCACAAGTTTTCAGGTGCATGGTGGTTTTTCATTGAACCTCCCTCTATATATATATATATATATATATATATATATATATATATATATATATATATATATATATATATATATATATATATGTATAATTTAATAATTATATGAATAATAAAGTTTGCTTAATTTTAGTTTTAATATTTATATAAATAATAAAGTTTGCTAAATGTTAGTTAGTTAGTTATTAAATTAATCCATATTAGATTTACATAGATATATAAAAATAAAATCAGTAGTGACGTGACAAAAGGAGAGAGCGACATGTGACAAATTGAATGAGAGCATGTCATGTGACATTTAATTACTCTTTTAATAGTGTGTGTGTGTGTGTGTGTGTGTATATATATATATAGGGAGCTTCCATTAAGAACTTTTGTGCATCGAGGCACAAAAGAACCTCCACTGGCCTTTGGATGAAAAGAATGTGTGGGTTAGATTATATATATATATATATATATATATATATATATATATATATATATATATATATATATATATATATATATAGGGAGGTTCCATTAAGAACTTTTGTGCATCGAGGCACAAAAGAACCTCCACTGGCCCTTGGATGAAAAGAATGTGTGGGTTAGATCAAATGGCAAAAGGGTAATTAAATAGAAACTTTTATGCATCAAGTGCACATAATGAAATTCGCGGAGGGGTAAACATGAATTATGCAATCCTTATTTGATTATTACACTTCCAAAATTAACAACAATAATACAAATTCAAAATACATCAAAATACATGCATATCGTTCATCTCTTCATGCATATCGTTCATCTATTCCAAAAATAAATCATGCATATCGTTCATCTCTTCCAAAATTAAAATACATCAAAATACAACATGAATCGTTCATACAAACATAAATCATGCACATCGTTCATCTCTTCCAAAATCAAGAGGGGGCTAAGAGAGAGGAGAGAGAGAGAGATAGAGAGAAAGATGGAGTGGTTTTAGAAAAGAAGTTAATGATTATTTTCATACCAAATTTAGCTATTAATTATCTTAAAAACATTTAAATTCAAAAATAATTTCCATACATTTAATATCCCCTAAATGCCCTTTGTGCACCCTTGGTAAATAGTCCGATGCACAAAAGTTCTCAATGGTGCCTCGATGCACAAAAGTTCTCAATAGAACCCCAATCTATATATATATATATATATATATATATATATATATATATATATATATATATATATATATATATATATATATATATATATATATATATATATATATATATATTTGTAGTTATTTATTGTATTATCATGTAAAATATTTTTAAAAGTTATTTTCGGTAGGCCCGGTAACTGGCGGGTAAAAATGCTAGTTGGCGTTATATTTAAATAGATGTATTTATCATTTTAAATATCCTGACTATCATTTTACATGAACGATGTTGATTAATCTGCGCGTTGCAGCGGGAACATAACTAAACAAACAAAATTTGTTATTTTAAAAATAGTTTGACGAAACATGTTTTTATACTGTAATATATATAAAAATAATGCGATTATAATGATATATTCGATTTTTTATAAAATATAACATCAAAAATTATAACTAAAAACAAAATAGTTATCTATTATATATAAAACAAATTAATTGGTCATTTGCATACCTATCTCTTTAATAAAAACAGTTCAGACGGTAATAAACTTTACATCAGAATGTAGATTAAAATAATACGATCAAAATGATATATTTGAATTTTCATAAAACATAATATATCAAAATTTATTATTGAAAAACAAAAAAAAATATATATTATTGCATATAAAGTAATAAAATAAGTCAATCGTTTATCTGTCAGCTTTAGCTGTCTGGCTGCAAGGTTTATCGTTCATCGAATACTATCGAGGTCTTCCATTTGAAAAAATATTTTGTATTGGAATATAAAATATAACATTAAAAGGTATAACTGAAAAATAAATACAGTTATATATTATATATCAAATAAAATAAGTGGTCAGCTGCATATCTGTCTGCTTATTGAAATAGTTCAGACGGTAATAAATTTATATTGAAACGTACATAAAAACAATCCGATCATAAATATATATTCGAATTTTTAAAAACATAAAATATCAAAAGTTATTATAGAATATAAAAATGTTATATATTATATACAAAGTAATAAAAGATTCAGTTGTTGAAAGTGTTATTTTGACCATCCAACTTTCAGATTTGTCTCATTTAGCCACTAAACTATTTTTTCTCCTGATTTGACCACTAAACTTTATTTAATATTCTATTTTGGGAAAAATGAATAAAACTAATGGCTGAATCGATACAAAACATGATAGTTTAGTGGCCAAATCGAGACAATTTTCAGTGGCTAAATTTGTAAAAAAAAGTTTAGTGGCTAAATCAAGACAAAAACTAGTTTAATGGCTAAATCGAGAAAAAGCTAAAAGTTAGATGGTCAAAATAACACTTAACCCTTCATTATACAACCAACAAATTTTTCGAAAAAAATATTTTATATTGAATATAAATAAAAATAACGTAATCATAATGATATATTTAAAATTTTATAATATAAAATATCAAAGGTTATAACAGAATAATAAAACAATAATATACAAAATAAAAAATCAGGTCAGCTGCATACCTGTCTGCTTAAAAAAAAAGTAGTTCAGACAATAATAAATTTGATATCGGAACATAGATAATTATAATGGGATCATAATGATATATTCGAACTTTAATAAAACATAATATATTAAAAGTAATTATAGAAATACAAAAATGTTATATATTATATATAAAGTAATAAAATAAGTTAGTGGTTTACCGGTCTGCTTGAGTTGTCTGACCGTATCGTTTAGTATTCATTGCACAGTAAACTGGTTTCAAACCGTGCAACACCAACAGTTATATATTATTTATAAAATAAAAAGATAGGCCAACTGCATACCTACCTACTTAATGAAAATAGTTCCGACGGTTTATATCGGAACGTAGATAAAAAAATGCGATCATAATGATAAATTTAAATTTTTATAAAATATAATATATCAAAATTTATTATAGAAACATAAAAATGGTATATATTACGTATAAAGTAATAAAAGAAGTCAGCTGTTTAAGTGCTTGTGTGGTGGGTGTTAATTGAAGAGTAACTAAGTTTTACTTTAAATATAGGGTTAAGTATCATTTTAACCATTTAACTTTCAAATTTGACTCAATTAGCCACTAAACTAATTTTTTGTCCTGATTTAGCCACTAAACTTTAGTTTACTGTTCTATTTTGGAAAAAATGAATAAAACTAATGGCTAAATCAGTACAAAATATGATATTTTAGTGGCTAAATTGGGACATTTTTCAGTGGTTAAATAGGTAAAAAGAAAGCTTAGTGGCTAAATATATATACAAAAAATAGTTCAGTGGCTAAATTGGAACAAAAAATAGTTTAATAGGCAAATTGCTTAAAATAACAACATACTTTGCCCGCTTTTTTATTATAGCATCGAAGCAGATTTTGTACCAAATTAAGGAGTAAACTACTGGTTTGCTCTCCTTTAATGCAATATTAGCTAGGTAACCTGGTTAACCAGTTAAGGATTAATGAGACCTACTAAAAGAGCGGGAATCGCTCACTTCTTCATCGACGCTCTTTCTTCATCACAGTGACGTACTCGACAGAGAGCAATCGACGCTAAGGGTTTCATCACTGTGAAGTTTCAGGTACGCTCTTGCTTGGTTTTGTCAAAAAAATATGTTCTTGGCTACTGATTCTATGCCATTACGAGTGTTTGATTTGATGTAGTGTTTACTTTGATTTAGGATGCCATCGACTTCTAGGGGTGGTAAAATGATATCTGTGGAGCTTCGTTATGCTGGTATATTTGGAATGAAACCACTGAGTTATGATTATGGTGAGACTAAGATTCTTATGAATGTTGATTTTTGGAACATGAGTTTACATGACCTGATTGCATTTCTACTTAAAGAAACAGATTGTCTTTTTATGGGGTTTATTACTTTGTTCTTGGTAAAATGATGCAATGTGGAGGTTTAAGAATAAATAATATGTGATGTAGATGTACAAAAGTTTGTTGATCATGGTCTGAAAAATCAAGGTTCGATTAGCATGTTTCTTGATCATGTTGGTGAAGAAGAGTTAATTGAACTTTTAGGTGAAGCTGAGAATGTGTATGCTGAGTGTGGTAATGATAGTGGTAGTGAGGATAATGAAGTGGTTCCTAATGACGATAATGAAGAAGAAGATGATGATGATGATACAACATCATTGGATCATATTTCAGAAGGTGAGGATGAATTGACAGAATTTAGGAAAAAAAACTTAGTGGCTGTAATGAGAGAACGAATATAGAAGATGAACATGAGTTGGCAATGAATGTTGGCCACTTTAGTAAGTAATCATAGTAAGTGGTTGTGCAGTCTTTTGGTACATTTTGGACCCTTCTTTTTGTAGATGTCAAAAAACAAACAAATCTGTACAATGGCCTTATTATGAATATGATTATGAAGTATTTCAGGTTACATGTGGTTTGTTAATGGTGTTATATACTTGCTTGAATATGAGTACCGTAAGACCCAAGATTTCTCAAAGGTCTTAAGTCTAGGCCCCAGTAGCAACGCAATATCAATCAGGAAACTAAGATAATAATTAACAATGCGGAATTAAAGTTAATTACATTCAGAGAGAATTTAAGTAGCAAGGTACAAACTACTAGACTATTACATCAAATCACATATAGACTAGCCCCGAACCCCAAAGCTCTATCATCTCACAATACCAAGGTGTTGAAATAGGTTCTAATGCACTTCAAGCTCTTTCAGAGTCCTGACCTATGAACTAGGTCCAACCAATCCTTTGCCTTTACCTGAAAAATAATGCAACAACGGGGTAAGCTTATTTTCTTAGTGAGAATGTAGAATTTCACATTTAACATGCAATTATGAACGCGGAAAGCTCATGCACTGCACTCGGCTCATGCACAGCTCAACTCTATTGCTCATGCACTGCACTAGGCTCATGCACAGCTCGAATCTCGAAGGGACATTGGCCAATTAAATGCTCTTTGATGCGCGTCTTTGCTCAGCTCCCAGTTATAAAACTGTTGTTGCTCTTGAGACTTTTAGACAAATTCATAAGGAATGCTCGGATAATGATAACACCATACACACGCATCATTAGTGGGGATCAGCCACGTACTGGGCTAGCTACCAGTAATTGTTGTATGGGTATCATCAGAATACTCAGCTCTAGCTACCCTCTGTGCTTTCATCATGTAAATCAGCACATCATAAGCCTAACATTAACCCAACATCGAGCAATAGTGTTGGTGTTAAGCTTAACAATCAAATGACTCGTCAATGAATAAAAGCTAGAAAGAAATGCCCAGCTCAACAAATCATAGTAAACATGCTATGATGATATATCAATATGTTCAGGATCAGAATGTCAATAAAATCAGAATAAAGCAACAAAAGTCTCAATTCACATAATTTGCAGTTAAAGTAAAATCTACAACTCACTGTTACTGGTTAATTGTACTTTCTGGCTCTGGCTCTGTTGCTCACAATCTATAGTGGGTTAGAACCACTATCTGACTTATATCAGACTTACAGACAGCTTGCCATTTTGCTATAGCCTTCAATGGTGCTCTTTATATGTCTTTAGCTTCTCTTGTTGCCCAATCTGTTATTCATATCATTTCTGATATTTATTAGACATTATCATCTGAATAATAAATTCAGTGTTCATTCGTTGGCTTTTAATCTCAAAGTCTCATATCTTGATTATATTGAGATGAATATGGCCATCAATCTCATTAGAATCTTTCATAGGTTCAATGATTATAATTGCCATATATGAATTATAAACATGATTTAAATGACTTATAAGCATTTTTGTCCTTTTTCATGGACATGTGTGACTTTATTAAGTCTTTCTTGGCTTTCGTTTGCTCGTTTGAATCTACATTAAAACATGTAAGAGTATTTTGTGAACTTATTTGATGATTAAATGTCCCCATAAGTGTATGTATTTTGAAATCTAATCTTATATGATTACACATATGTTCATACACTTTCTAATTGATGGCATACCATTGAGTTATACTCTAAGTGTTATGAATTATGAGTCTTGTGTTTATTAAACATAAACTTATGCTAGTTGCTTTCTTTTGGTTCTAAACTTATGAAACACTCACTGTCATGGTATCTAAATGCATATCAACACACACACACACACACACACACACACATATATATATATATATGTGTGTGTGTGTGTGTAAGCTCATTCTGCACAACACATACATATATATCTTTATACTTAATATATATATATATATATATATATATATATATATATATATATATATATATATATGTTTCAGAATAATATACATTCATACCTTTTTTTATTTGTTTTTATTCCCACAGCACACAACCAGGATTTGTACATAAGAAAAGAAAGGACAAAGGATGCTTTCTATTTGTGTATTCTATTTCTATATAATCTGACACACACATACACATATTCTTAATTATTATGAATTAAAGGGCTGCTGTTTTTATCACACCCTGCACACCTAAGACAATACATACGTATATAGATATATATATATATATATATATATATATATATATATATATATATATTTATATTTATTTATTTATTTATACATGCTGAACACACACTGCACACCTAATTCTGCACACACACACACACACACACACTAATTTCATGCAATGAAAAAGGAAATCAATTGCTGTGATTGTTTCTGATTTATGTCTGCACCTGAACAAGAACAAAACAACAAATAAAAGGTTGCTGTCCATGGTTTCGGTAGGTTAGGATTACCGAAACCTTCAATGGTTTCGGTACTAACATAAAGCTAGGTCTCGGTAGTGGTCTCTGTTTTCTGTCATGTAACTACACACACGCACATTTATATAAGTATATATATGTATATATATACAGCTGCACACACATCAGAGATATATACATATATTTATTAAGTTTTGCTACTGATTTCTTTATGTCTTCACAGTCACAGCACACACAAAAATAGAAAAGGTGTTGTATTGTTTCGGTATTGAAGAGATTACCGAAACCTCCGGTATTGGTTTCTGGGTCTCGGTACAGGTTTTGGACAATTCTGTATTATCGAAGGTGTTCTTGATGGTTTCGGTAGTTTATCTTCAAGGTTTCAGCAGGTTTCAGAATTACTCAGGTGGTCTCGGTTGAGAGTGTTTCGGTTGGTTTTGAATTTACCGAAACCATTCAAGGTTTTCGGTATTGCATGGTGGGTTTCGGTATCTATATGCAACACACATCACAGACTGCTCCTGAAATTTATTCTTTCTTTTCTGTTTCTTTAAATCTCAGCAGCAAAACAGGAAGGTTAAAGGAGGTTTCATGCTTCTTACAAGTGATTAAAACACACACAGATGCTTCAAATCCATGGCCGAAGGCCAAATCTTTTTATAACATAACAGATTCGAAACTTTGAATCCAACAGCAGTAACTTTTTAAGTTCAAACAATAAATTATGGTTTCAAACTATTAGGATGCTCAATTAAAGGTCCAAGAAGACATGCATGTGTTTGCTTTGAAGATCAAAACATTTATTGATGATAAATATTAAAATGAAAGACATATTTTCTCAGGAAGTCGTGGGCTTCAAATGAAATTCCAAAATCAAGTTTTAAGATGATGATTTTACCTTAAATCTTTATAAGATTTGTTGTTGGGTGCTTGCTTGTTGAATCTTGACTTCTATCTTGAATTATGTTGCAAGAATGATGATATTCTTGATGATGAAGCTGGGAAGGAAACGTAGGTTTGGTTCCTTTTAAAATTAAAAATGAGCAGGGAATGTATTTGTGGGTATAAATATAATCAAAAGTTTATTAAATTGCCAATTTGACACCTAATCTTGATTTATTTCATCATTTGAAATTGTTATTTTATAATAAATACATAACATATATTTAATTCAATTATATAGTTTCTCATGTCTTTTATTAATTAATATAACTTACGTTGAAATTATATTTAAAATCATTTAGCATAATTGTCTTTTAACTTAAAATTAACGCTAAACCTTGTTAATCGCCGTTGATTAAAGTTCAAGTCGTTACAAGTACCATTTCAACACTTACAATATGTGAAAAGATGTGATATAAGACTACCATTTCATTATCATAAAAGGACATGTAAATACATAACTTGTTTTCATCATTTACACAAAACATAACCATAACAATGGTTTTTCAAAATTCATGTCCTTGTTTGCACTGCTCAGTAGCATGTAAATCATCTTCAATATCCATCTTCAAAATGTGCAGTACGTCCATTCAAATATTCATCTTCAAAATGTGCAGTTCATTCAAATGTTCATCTTCAAAATGTGTAGTCCATTCTTGCAATGATTAGTAGCATATTAAACATCTAAATATCCATCTTCATACTTCCTCCATACTTCGACCCCATTTTCTGCATTATCAATATTCAATAACAGGAGGATTACCAACCAACCTCCTTGTTGCTTATGTTGCTGCTTCATCTTCCCTTGACTGCAAATTCAAGACAATCTGGGCGTATCTCCTGTTTACATATATCATAAACAAAACCATACTAAACATTACATGCACGTGAAAGAAGGAAAAGAAATAAACCATACTTGTGACCTATAGGCTTGGAGATCTTCTTGCTTCTCCCCATGGCTACTGCTGTCTTTTACTTCTGGCTATGAACAAAAAAGGAAAGACTACATTTGTTTATAAATAGCAAAAATGAATGAAGGGAATGAGGTCATTACATTTACTCAGAGCTGTTAGTTGGAGTTAATACTGAGATGACTTGAGGAAGGTAACAGTCATTTTATCACATTTACTCTACTAATAAAATTAATACTATATAAAAACACTGGATTTGAGATATGTAAATACTGACTTTCATTCAATGGCTTGTTAGGCAATCCAGTTACAGCAGAAGAAGAATAATTACATTTGCTTAATCCCGTTACAGATTTAATCACTAATTTACCATACATTACACAACTTAAAATGATTACAAAACAAAGCAAACTAATTAGCACTAACACCCACCAACAGTTTACCTTTGCTTCTGATTTTTTTCCAATTCAACTCTTGCTCATACAATTTCATCTTTTCTGTGATGGTAAAATTCTCAATAGCTAGAGCTTCAACATCCATCTCCAACTGTACGCACTTTGCTTCAATTTTTGACGCCTCAAAAGCCATATTTCTTGTGTAACACCCCGAATAATTAAGAGGTAATTATATCCATAATAATGTTGAGTTAATATAATTACTGGAATAATGAAATTTAATTGGAGATAATATTAAATTAAGAAGGCAATCAACTTTGTGAAGCAATTTTAATTGTGAACTTTACTGTTATGGAAATTCTATAGCAGTTACCTCAAACAAATACAATTAATGACAATGTAGTTAATATAAATAAATGGTTTCTTGAGGGGTGAATATTGAATGAGAGAGAGAAGTTGGAGGGGTGTAGGTGACAAGTTGCCAAACCCACACCCCCTTATTTTTGTTAAAACCGTATAACACACACACACACACTTGCATTTGTGTGTGTGTGTGTGTTTCTCCCCATGAAGAAAAGAAGAAAAGAAATGGAGAAGCTAGGGTTTTTGAGAGATTCATCTCCAAATTTGTGAAGATTAAAGCTTAGGAATCTCAATCTTTGTAATCCTTGAAGGTATAATCATCTTCCCCATCTCCTACTTCATCTCATTCTTCTCCATTCTTCATTTAAAGAATGAAACCCTAAATGGGTTTATGTTGAAATGTTTTGTAATGGCTCCAATCTCTTAATATGTTGTTATATGATCAAAATGGAGCCATAATATGCAACTACATTGGTAGTTTGAGTTAGTTTTGGTTTGAACCCAAGCTAGGGCTCAAATGAGCTTCAATGGGTTATGGATTTGAGTTTGATGTTTTAGTAAGATAGATATGCTAAATCTTCATCCATATATGTTAAATATTGATATGGAATCAAATGGATTTTAGGATAGATGCTCATTTGGAGCTTTGAAGTGGTGAATTGAGTTTTAACCCATTTGTGAACTCAAAAGAGTTCATGTGAACCAATTGGCAATCTTTTATGATTTAAATGTGTGGGAAGAGTATAAAATGATCTAAATATGTTAGATTAATGATTTCATGTATTGTTTGGGGTTAAACTCGAGCAAAGGCTCAAGTTTGGTGTTTGGAGCCAAAACCGCACGCCTAGTGTTCGGTGAAATGCCACAATGAGTTCTTAACCATTGTTGGGTTGAATTGAATGATTAAATATAAATTGAATTTCTAAACATAGCCCAAATATGTTATTTATAGCATTGTAATTAAAAAGAAGCTAGTAGGAACCCATTTGAAGTTTTGAAAGCTTAGTTCGGGTTTTGGTCATTTAGAACCCATTTGGAGTTCGTATGAACTCCATGAAGCAATAAAATGCTATGTTATAGTTTAATATGTTTGTAAAGTGTTCAATTGTGTTATTAAAGTGTTTGCATGAGTTGGAAAACACAAAGTATGTGCAAGAACTCAAATTGGTGTTTTAAGTCGAAACCGCACGCCAAGTGTTCGGTGAAATGCCCCAATGAGTTCCTAATCATTGTCGGGTTGAATTAAATGTTTGAATATATTATGAATACCTAATAATAGCCTAAATATGTCAAATATTTCTATGGAATTGATTAGAATTGATTACAAGCTCAATTGGAGCTTGGTGTTGTCGGTTGGAGTTTTCGGTCATTTTCGGACTCGTTCGGAGTCCGTATGAGCTCCATGGAATCATGGAATGTTATGAAATCATTCTAATATGTTTAGAGGTGTCTAAGTGACCTTAATATGCTATTAATATTGTTGGTAAAGTCCCTCCAAAGTTACGAAAACGTTTATGGGAGTTTTTGGAGTTTGGTGTGCATTTTTGACTCAAAAATGAGCTGGGAGTTGTCCAGGAGGGGGGTAGCGGCGCGACTAACCTCTTGGTCGCGCCATGACCATGTTTCTGGCCCAAAAATGGATTTTGCTTGGTTGGGGGTCGATGCTTGGGTCTTATACGTTCGTTGCACCTCTAAATTAGGTGTTTAAAGGGTTTGAGGGCCTTGGATCGAGTCCGGAACTCCTAAGGCCTCATATGAACTTAATACTTTCGGTTTGGTAAACCAATGCCCTTAGCCTACTCTTAGGGGCTTATCTTGTGTTCGGGGGCTTACGTGTACGCGTTGTGAATGCTTCTAGGTGAATTGAGTCGAAAGGAGCTTGATTGCAGGCTTTAGCCATTCTCCGGGCTATTGTGGCTTTATTTGAAGGCATTGGAATCTTCTAAACCAATCACTGTGAGTTCTAGGACTAATGTAGATGAATGATTACATGTTAATTGTTGTTTATGTCTTGTTGATACCATGCTACTTGACCATGCATATTCACATGCTATAGACGGATTCATTATAGCCTTATTGAACATGTTGTCATGCATCATGAATTGAAAAGTGAATTGCCATGCTAGTTGACATTGTTGTGGAGTGGTTTGTCGTGCATCTCATATAGTATGCTTAACTGCTTATATGTATGAATAATAATGATTGGAAGATGGCAATTCATGTTGGTTGACTAGTAGGTTGGACTACTCATTTTTGTGATTGATTAATAATAGTTGAGTTGTATGCATGATGCATCTTAAATTATATATTAGGTCACCCTTCGTGACAACCTAATTGATTATGGGTGGCGATAATGGGCTATTTAATCGGTAAGTTTATTAGAATAATCATTCGGCCCCGATGATGTATTAGAATTGCTAATAAAGAAGGGTTAGTAGAATCACATAGATGGTTTCTTTAATTGGTCTTATGGACCATTATAGACTCTCATGAGTCATCTTGAACCCTAATTTGTTGTGGAATGCATTTTGGACCCCTTTGGATGTCCATGGATTATTCCTGGCCCCTTTGGATGCCGGATACCGACGTACTTGCATTGTCGGAAGTCCCGTACTTGATAGGGACAGTCCCGTACTTGCTAGGGACAGCCTCGTACTTGCTAGAGGCAATACCACTCCCGAATTTGATAGGGAACCCTAGACGACCATGGGATATGTGGTATTTGGATTTGGATGGGATTATCTCGTGTGAGGACGGAAACGGGCCGCCTGCGGGCGATGATTATGACACGTTGGGCTGCAAGCATGAGTTATATCCTAGTGGCGGTGTTGACATCATGTGAGGACGGCAACGGGCCGCCTTCGTGGCGATGATTATGACACGTTGGGCCGCAAGCATGTTTGTTCTCACCTTTGAATTAGAGTCATTAGTAGTATGTACTGTGGTAATGTAACGTGCCGATTTGGTAAGGCAACTTTGTAAAAGCGTTACAACGTGCTACTATGACACGTGTTGGAATCCCCACTTTGGCACGACTATGTCTAGCAGTGTAGTGGATTCCAAGAGTTGAGTTGGTTTCACACCTTGACTCGGCTAGGCCGGGCGGTGACGGTGGAACATGTGACATTGATAAATGTCGAGAATGTTAATAGTCCTCAGTGAGATGAGGCATCATGTTGTGAATTCGAATAGGTAAATAATTGATGTGGGACACCGATAGTCCTCAACGAGGATGATGTGATCCCATTCTAACTTGGCATTGGCCATCATTGGCCCCTATATCTTTGGTTGATAGAAATTATGTGTTGGATAGGCATGGTTAGCATGTTAATTGTTATTTATATTAATCTTAGAATTCATTAAACCAACTTTTGTTGTTTACCCCTTTAGTTGTTAACCTTTTGCAGGTTTGAGCTATCGAGCGGGAAGTTTATATTCTTCCTCATTATTCAGAGTGTAGACTCGAGACTAACGGTATGCTTTGGTGATTGTGTTGGGTTTGGGATAGTCGACCTCTTGGCCTTGACTATTGGTTTGCAGGATCATGACATGTAACCTTGTAGATTTAATAGTTGTTATTCGGATGCATCACTTATGATGCATTAGTTGTAAAGGTTTTAATTCTACCCTAATTCCGCAAGTATTGATGTATTAATCATTGTTGATTACACTTAAATATGTATTATTGTTGTATGGGTGTTTCATCTTGGCACTGCACCATCGATTCATTCAAAAAATTTGCAATGTTCACTTCCCTTGGATGGCTACAAAAACATTGTAACAATGAAATGTTACCTTTATCAATCAAAATCAAATTAAATAATAACATATTTCTTATCTTACCGAAAACAGTGGGCATCCCCAAAACCTCCGATTAGGGTTTTTCATCGTCGCAGAGGTAAAAACTTTTAGTTCCAACCCACATCTGCAAACACTTGAAGAAGGTGGCTTCAGCTCATCTACGATTGAAAAGCTTCATTCTGATGTCTTCCTTTTGACCGGATATGGGCGATGAAGAAGAAGCCATAGCTTGCTCTGCTTTTGCTCTCTGGTGTGCGACTCAAATGGAAGGAACTAGGGTTCCTAACCCTTATAACCTTCTTAACCGGTAAACACTCACCCTTAACCGGTTAGTTGCATTAAAGGAGAGCAAACCAGTAGTTTACTCCTTAATTTGGTACAAAATCTGCTTCGATGCTATAATAAAAAAAATGGGCAAAGTATGTTGCTATTTTAAGCAATTTTCTCATAGTTTAATGGCTAAATCAAAAAAAAATCTAAATGTTGGATGGTTAAAATGACACTTAACTGATAATGAAATTTATAGAAAAAAAAATCTATATATATTAATAAAAGAAAACAATTTGTGACATGTGTCACTTTCTAAAGTAATTATTTTTTTCGTTTCCCGCTTTTTTTCCTAATTTAAAACATGACTATAATTAATTTAATTCAATAAAAAGTGAATAAAATTTGTTTTTGATTTGTTTCCTAATTTATGAGACTCAATTAGTCAACAAAATTAATTATATTAACAATAATATCTTGATGAAATATCTTATAATTAAAACCTATATTTATATCTATGTATATTAATTAAAAAATATTTATCATCACGTCTCGTCATAAAATTACATAATAATTTTTCACGTTTATTTTTTTATTAATTTAACCAATTATATTAGACTAAGAGAACGTGAATAAATACATTGAAATTTTCAAAGGCTATCTCTGTTTGATATTAATTCAATAACAATTGTAAATCAAATTATATTATTTCATTACTAATATGCTTTTGATGTCTTTATAATAATAATTTTAATAGTTATATATGCTTAAGGTAATAATCATTCATAAAATATACCCCATGTAATATATCGTTAACAAACTAGTTAAAAGGTAAACAAAGATGATTTGTTTCGGTCATGTCGTTGTTGGATTGGAGTTCGGTTGATCGGGTCGGGTTTCTAAAACTTGGATAGTAGTACTGTACCGCTTCATCCTGCATGTTCGCCACTTGAAAAATCTGTAAACCATATTAACTTTGTTTCGTTCCAATCGAAATCGATGAATATCTGACAAATCGTTGACATGCCAATCGTAACAAATTCAGGTATATTGCTCCCAATCGATTGCTCTGTGTGTTTGTTCTGCTTCATTTGGTTTTTTGGTTGAATTTTATTTCTTAGGGTATATGTGCATTTGTATGCTCGTGAACATAAATCAAAAGGAAGTTAAAATGATCTAAGATCATTGAATTCTATATGTTCATAGGAATGTGAGAATATAGTTCTAAGATTCCTTCATACAAATTCATATGCCTAGTTATGTTTCATTAGTTTTTTTACTGTTGTTTTAGTGATAAGTCGAAAGAATGATCCAGAAACTGCAATTCGATTGGGGAAAACTGGTACCAAAGGGAAGGGAGTGAACATTTTGATCCAAATGAACAATCTCAAACACTGAATTCCACCCACTTTGTCATTGTTTACATAGTGCTGCCTTGCTGTGTTTTGGACCTGTGTTACTGTGTTCCCACCCGTGCTCAATTGTGTTGCAGGTTAAGTTGCATTGAAATTTCTGGACCCTTCACCCTTGTGAATCACTGCAAATTTGGCAATCATTTTCCCCCTGTGATGCCACTCACCTGTATATATTTATATTGTTATTAGGAAGTGGAGATGGGGACCATGGTTAAGGTACTTCAACATGGACCATGGATTTGAGCACGGGTACATCATAGAGCATGAGTATTCTGCTGAGGAGACCGAGAGTGCGAGCGCTACTGTTAACGAATTTAGCAAGGAATGCAATGAGAGTAAAATAAATCCATTGAGAAAGATTATCTTAAACAGGAATACATGTTACTTTTTTTTACGAATGCAGAGAGAAATTCTATACCAATTTAGGTTCTCCTGATCCTACAATTTGATTTTAGATGACTCTTGCTAATGGTGTTTCATTTACTCATGGTGTTTCATGGTGGGACATCATGTCTTTTGTCAGTCAACTCCTTTATCTTTTTTTCTTTTTATATATTAGTGGTGTGTTCAGATAAAGCTTTTACAATGAAGGCTTTGTGGGTGGGTTGATGATTTCATGCACAAGAAGTCAGTGGCACAATTTACCAACTGTCTCTTTTATAATGTCAGAACACATCATTTGTAGTATAGTTTTACGTTCCTTTTATCCTGTTCTCGTCTTACTATCTTGAATTTTGATGTTGTCAATCATTTGCAAATTTAAGCATTACTGGAATGTGTGCCGTTGATAATCATAATTCTTGCTCTTAATTATTCCCCAGTATAGTGCAAAGTCTTTGGACCTAATATCAAATGTTGGACAAATTTAAAGTTTTGAACCTTTTTAAAAAGTTTTACACTATTAAATTTTAGCTGGCAAACATGACTGTATTCTGATTCTATAAATATACCAGTAAATTGATGATTACCAGCCATTACTAGAAAGGTTGAGAAACGAGATATGAATTAAATTGAACCCGTTTTTAAACATAGAAAAGAACAGATGAATAAAATTCCTACAGTTTGAGATTGCAGGCTCTCCCAATACCTAAAGTCATTAGAATTCTCTCAGCGTCCCAAAACAGCTCCCCCTCTCTGCTTTTTTTAATCTGACTCTAGCTTGACCAACAAGGATATGATGACAGTGAAACATTGCAGAAAAATAAGCCAAGCACCTGCAGACTTTGTTTTGTAAAACGATTCACCCTGATAAGGTATTAATTATATGCCCACGAGACCTTTAGCTTGTTTGGATCAGCGATGATAAACCTACCCCCTATTTTGATTCATATCAAATGTTGACACCTGATGTTTCAACTAGCATATTTTGAAACTCTTTATGGCTTGTTGTTTCCGTCTTAACTTTCTTTTACCACAACACAGTCCTTTTTTGTAACGTGGGAAATAAATTGTGTGGAACTATTTTATGATAGAACTGTCAATATATTGACTCCTGAGAAACAAGTTACCTGACTTATCTAATTCTACCTTTATAATTATGGTTGACAAATTATTTTGTTTCTTAAAATGTTATTCATGACTCATATTACATTCTCATAGTATTGACATGGACATCTTTGTCTATCTGGTTGTGTTTTGTTCTTTCCTGGCTTAGGATCGTATTCTATTTTCTTTTTCCTTGGCTGATGTGCATATGCCAACTTTTTCTGTGAAACATGTTACCACTGTTACTTTGTCACATGTGATGTCTACATGCAGTTTCTCGAGTTGATGTCACAAAGATTCATGTGCTTTCTTTTTGGAGATTTCTCAAAAATTTTCTCATGGTTAATTATAATACAACTGATGACATCAATTGAATGTAACAGACTAAGTGAATAAGATTATGCTATTTCCGGATTATTTTTGGGAAGCATGTGCAGATCTGTATATCAGGAGACTGCATTCGATAAAAACAGATCATCCTTGAGTTCTCTTGAACTGTAGACGTGCACAATAAATACAACTAATGATATCTTTTTCATGTAAGAACTGACTAAGATTATGCGATTTCCGGATTATTTTGGGAAGCATGTGCAAATCTGTACATCAGGAGACTGCATTTGATAAAAACGGATCCTTGAGTTCTCTTGAACTGTAGACGTGCACAATCAATATTGATTTTGTAAGACACTGAGATTCCATATCATGATTGACACATTATGGAAATTGTAAAGCTTTGCCAAAAGGATAACAGAAACTACTGAAGCATTGCAGTGTTTTTACCAAAACAAGACACTGTTATTTTTTCTCTGTTATTATCATAAACGCTAAATCCATATAGCATTGGCCTTCTTGAGCAGTTTGACTAGATTGCCCTTGAGATGGAGTGGCATAATCTCATTTGGACCACCGATCAGCTCTTGCCCTGTAAATATGGCAGGTACACTTGGCTTCATCCTAGTGCTTTCAAGTCTCTCTCCAGTTGCTGTCCATTAGGATGCTCATCTATCTCGTAAACTGATGGATTCGCCCCAAAACTGTAAATCAGACTCTTAACTGTGTGGGACATGCAACAATAACTTTTGCTAAAACTTACCACCGGCTTTTCAGCAACCAACCTTGTAACTGTGGCCATTATCTGAATAATAAAAGTAGATGATAGAAATTGTGAAAAATGATTACAAATAAGTGCTTTTCAGAAGTAAGGGATTGGCAGATATGATGGAAGTGTATATAAGAAAGTGCTTATGTGCAAGTCGGGATTCAGGCCTATTTTGAGGAACTTGGAAATCAAATTGAGACTATATATAGAGGCTCTATGGTGTTTCACTGATTTTGGTGGAAGATATGAAGGAGGAAGTATTCCTTCCTACAAAGATGCCAACTGTTTCGAGATTATGCATACAGTCATTGTCATGGGATAGTAGTGTGCATGTGTAATTGGTGCATTAATTTTTTTACAAAGATAAGAAAATACGAAAGAATATATTTTGGTACTCACATGAGAATAAGTCAAAAGTTTTAGGCATCTCAATTATGGATTAGCGAGAGCGGCTTAGAAAGATAAAGGAGCACAAACAAGGGTTGTTTGAAAATGAACAGATAAGCTAACGCACTACTGCCTTTCTTTATCTGCCACAGTTGAATTCACAACCAAATGTGTCTTTGTTCCAACCATCACGTAGTGACTTTCCGTATTTCTCTTTCATTACTTATTTTCTGTACCCTGTCTATATTTTTGTTCTTAATACTCATGCATATCTTATTTAGTTAAAATACTATGTTCTCATCAACCTGTTAAGTGTTAATAGTGTTAAATGCAGTATTAGCACAAGCAACTATATCGTTATGAAACAAATTTACTGGACATCCTGTTTTGTGTCTTTCTTCTCCTCAACATGTGCCTGGTTGAGAAGACTCCAAAAAAAAATATATATATATAATTTTCTTTAACCATACAAGAATCTTCATATGTAGTTTATTCGTAATGATGTGTAAATCTTTTCACTAGTGATGATACCTTTTTACAAGCATCATAGAAGTGGAGAAAGAAGCAAGTTTATCCACTCATTTAGCATTTTGTTCCCCATACTAAATATTCCTAGCTTCTAACTAAGTAAACCAAAAGCTAATACAATGAGGAAGATAGAAATATTTTGCATACTTAAGATGCTTATTTGATAATTTCTGGATAGTATACACATACTATATGTGTATATGAGTTCTTGGTGTTTATGCATCAGATGGTCAGTTACCAGTCTCACAATGTGGGGAGACTTGATAAACCTAGACACAATTTACAAAGCCAGCAAAGCATGACATGCATGACTTGTCAAGTTGTTTTTTTTCCTTTCCTATTTAGCCATCGTATGAAGTGGTTATGTAGCCTAAACTTATAGGAAATATAGGGAGAATTCAGGATACCATATATACTGAGAATTTATATGGAACAAGATCTATGTGGCATAAATCAGGATTTTGCTTAGGCAAATTTTTGTTGGCTTCCTCTAATGTAAAGAACTTTACTGACCTATGTTGCTACTTCCGCCTGATTTGGATACAACTGGTGCATATTTCTTTGTGTTGTTTGTCTTTGTAAATTGTATTAATTTTTATGTGGTCTCGTGTTACCCTTTAATGTAGATGGTCATGTTGATGTTAACTTTGTTAAATAGAACTTTGTTTTATTCATTTGTGAAAACAAGTGTGTATTTGATCCCCAAAGTGCGCCTTTGGTAGAATTAGGTTGAAAACGAGTAAAGCTCTTATTGAACAACTTGAGTTTGATCAAATCCCACTGGCTTCAACTCGGATGGGAAAAAAAACGTCAAGCTTTTATCGAGTTTGAATTCTTGAACCCATAAAACTCGAATAATATAACAAGCCGAGTTCAAGCTTGTTAGTTGCTTAGTTTGAGACTTTTGAGTTTTTATCTAGCTTTCCAAACCTTATACACACACACACACACACACACACACACATATATATATATATATATATATATATATATGTGTGTGTGTGTGTGTGTGTGTGTGTGTGTGTGTATGTATGTATAATTAATACCTAGGAACTTTGCGAATGATGTTATTGTTGGATTTTATTGTTGATAAATTTATCTAAATTGGTTTTTGAATTTTGACACATGGTCTTATGCATGAGCTTTTCAAGCTGAATTCGAGTCCTCAAGCCGAGCTTGATCTTGGCTCGTTTGCAGCCGTAGGTGGATTAGGAAAACTATGATTTTAAATGCATGATTATCCAATGCACATAAAACTATACAGAAAATGCTAAGAGTGAAACTTGTTTGAGAAATATTTATATAAAACACAATTTCTTTCCAACATGGTCCATGTGTGTCGTTTTGGTGTAGTAAGTGTGTCAGTTAAGCTTATTTTCATCATCAGCTTTCCTCACATTTGTGGTTCTTAACTACGTTAGTAACAGTATGTATTGTGCTCTGTAACATTCATGGTCTTGAACTCTTATATTGACAAGGACCAAGTTTTGTAAAGTCAGTTGTAGTAGAAACTTGTCTTACCTGCTGTGCATAGTGTGGTTTTGCAGCATGTTGTTCCTCCTTTCTCTTGCTATATTCTTCCTATTAGGTTTGCATAAAAATTGCAATTATCTGTGCCTAACATTTAATTTGCATACATGAGATTATGAAGAATCGTTAATAGCCATGAATCAAGTATTCTTACAGTCATAAAAAATAAATGGTCAGCCATTAATCAGTGTTTTATAGCAAATTTATTTGTTTCAAACTATACATGTAACCACAATAGAATTGTGACAAGGGGTTCTCATGATATTCCTTATTCCAAAAGGCTCATATTGCTCAACTATAATAGTTATCTTACAAAACAAACGTCTACTATGTTATTTTCATCTTAAACCCATATAGCATTAGCCTTTTTAAGTAAGTCCACCAGCTTGCCTTTGAGTTGGAGGCTCATGATTTCATTAGGGCCACCAACCAGTTCATTACCTATGAACACGGCTGGTACACTTGGCCTACGACCTAATGCTTTCAGCTCTCTCTCCAATTGATGTCCGTTTGGATGTTCATCGATCTCGTATACTGTAGGATTTGCCCCGAAACTGCTTATCAGAGTCTTGATGGTATGGCACATGCTACAAGAGCTTTTGCTGAATATCACCACTGGCTTTTCAGCACCTAAGCTGGTAACCAGGGCCATTGTTACTGTTCAAATGTTTAATAAGATGTATGAGAAAGAAAAAACAAAATGAAAAAGGCGACTGCCAAAAAGGAGAGATACAAGGGAGAGTTATATAGAGAAATGAACTTGTTATGGGTATGAAGTCCTTGCTTTTAGTAAATCAAAGCTCTCATTGTGACTATATATAGAGGCTTGAGAGTATTGGAGTGAAATGGATAGGAGAATTTTAAAGGAGTGAGATGATGATTTTGAAAGATACCTTATTTGATGCTGAGATTACTCATAATACTAATGATATGGTGAACTTTGTAGCATGTGGATTGGTGCATTAGTTTCTAAAGTGATGCAAATAACCGGAGAAGGGAGAATATATCCTTGCTACCCAATATAGAAATTGGGTTTAATATATTCTATGTAAGATTCTAATGTTAAACCGAAAGTTTATAGATAAAGGGAAATCAGAATTTACAAATAGTTAGATGCTTATTTAAGATGATAAACACATGAGTCCGTACGAACAGGGAGAAGATAAGAAATATCTCTTTTCCACTTCTAGCAATTAATCATGTGCACTGATTATCCTTAAGGAGTTTTTAATATCTGTGGTTCTTTCGCCCACTTGGTTGGTTAGTGACTGCTGCATATACTAGCTCTCACTGAAGAAACCATTAAGGACACCATGAAGCTCGCGGACAACACAAAATTTATGAAACCATGGTAGTCTGGTAGTACTACTAGCTCAGTTTTAATTGTTTGACCTCACTAATTTTTTTAAGGATCTATGATATGTTACATATTACAAAATGTGCTACTCTAATCATAACATGGTTGGTCAGGAAGTTTCGTTCTTAGCCATGCATGTAACATGTCAAAGCAATTGTTTAAAGTTTTGCTTTTGTTCTTGCAAGAACAGTGGCTCAAACAGGTAGGAGTTGCAAAGTTATGTAGTGAATCCAGCTAAGACAACATATTGCATTCCTGTTTAGCAGTTTGATTTCTAGAGTATTCGAGGTTTATCTTGCCCCAGATAGATAAGATTCATATGGCATGGATAAATTCCCTCATCTTTCTTGTCTGATGATAATGATGGAACAAATGAAGCCGTACAATAGGTTATTTAGAAATATATTATTCTGGTACTAGATATGGCCACATGAACATGAGAATCAATGTGTATAACTGGCCAAAGACGAAACGAAGGGCCACTTATATAGGTTCACTAACTTATACGATAAAATGCCTATTGGTGAACCTAAATGTCAGATCTATTCTTCTGCATTGCAAAAGAAGTAAAACCAAAACTTAAACTAAAACTAAGAACATAATATGATCAATTAAAATGTAAAACTATGTTCTTCTGTTGTTTTCAATTATTCTAGGACTGCATTCATATTTCCCTTGGTTTTAAAGCTCAAGTGAACTTGCTATATGATATTCTTAACTGTTACTATCTTACTCCATTCTCAACTTCCCATTTTTTTATTAAACAAAATTGAGGCTTCTATGTGTGGATATAACATAGGATAGTCGAGTCCTGGCATCACATGTGTTTCTTTATTTTGCAGATTGGTAGGATTTATATTTTTCTTTTTAAACACTTTATAGAATCTTTTATGAAAATGCAGCTTCAAAGATCAAACAAAGAATGCATGGGGTCGTTACATAAAACATATTACTATGCACGTTTCTTCATTAATGCCTGATTTGAAATATTTCCTTTCACTTACAGATCTTCGTTCTCCAAATCTAGGATCAAGACCCAATGCCAGTAATAAAGCATGGAAATCCTTGAACATGTCTTGATTATTATTGTGTTAGTTGGCATTTTGATTATGTGTCGTTTTGTTTCAGCATTAATGAAAGTGATTGGTTTTCTGTTCATGTGTTATTTTGGTTTATGGTAGTGAGTTGTTATTATGCACAGTATGTTTGTGTACACGAAGAGAAGAAGGTTAATATAAACAGAACAAACTTTCTCCAGGCTTAAACTGGTGAAGTATGATATTAGCACACCTTTTACATCAAATTCTAACACAAAGGACAGCAATAACTCTTGAAAATTCTAGTATCTCTCATTGCTTTAAAACCCATTGAAATTACATACGAAAGTTAGCATATAAGTTATCATTGGACTTGGAACAACGTAAAAGAAGTCTGAACTCAGTTCTTGCCGTTCCTGTTCTAATGACTAAAATGCATCGAACTGCTAATCATAGTCGTGTTAACGTAGCTCCAACTTCTATAATATTGTAGGAACTCGATATTTTTTAATATGTTTGACTACACCCATATAGCATTAGCCTTGAGGAGCAACTGTACCAGCTGACCCTTCAGATGAAGGCTCATTATTTCATTAGCTCCACCAATCAACTTCTCTCCTATGAACACAGCTGGGACACTTGGCTTGCACCCTATTCCTTTGAGTTCCTTCTCGATTTGCTTCCCCTCTGGATGCTCATCTAGTTCATAAACTGTTGGATTTGCCCCAAAACTGCTTATCAGTGTCTTAATGGTGTAGCACATGCAGCAAGAGCTTTTACTGAATATAACCACAGGCCTGTCATTCACCAGTTCAGCAACCAAGGCCATATCTGGAAATGGTACTAGTTAATGTTTTTAAAAAAGAAGGCTAGATCTAGTAGAAGAAATCCTTGTGATTAATTTGAGCTCTTGACATACCTATATATAGTGATAGGACTTGAAAATTGTTGGGCGGTGATACTTATTAGATGCTGAAAAGGAGATCAGATTCTCTTCCTCTGAAAGATTTAAGTTACTATGTGTCTGTGTACTGTTTAGTGTAACATGTTGCTTATCTGTAGGTTGACATACATGGCTGGAAAGTGCATTTCTAAATGACATCCTTAACCTTGATGCATCCGTTATAAAGTTCTTGGAACTATTTGTGCATGGGTAGTTTTGTAAATACATATCATATGTGAACGTATGCATATTTGTCAACTGAAAAGCGTATAACTTTCTGACATGTATTTTTCAGAACATCTGCTTAGATGAGGAAGATGCTTATCCAATTGGCAGCCTCTTCCACTTCCCACCCCCATAAGAAAAGGGCAAAACAAAGATTGTAATAGCCCTTGGACTGACGATAAAAGCAAGCATTTGAACAAAAGTCTGAGCAAGGAATTCATGCATGGAAATGTCAAATGTATGATGAAACTTACAAAAGATTCATACAATGGTACAAGTACTTACATTCTTTCCTTTATTTGTTCCACTCACTGGTAAGAATTGTCCTCCACATCAATCATGTGACAGTGTATCAAATGTGCAACAAATGTTATTTCACATCAAGTCATTGTTTCTGAATATGCTTGTTTCGGCATCAATTTTTTTGGTATTAAATTATACTATACAATTAGCTGCATAGATGCAAGGAAATCATACCAATATGAGATCATCTCATTAATTTCACATGCCCTCTAACTTAGTTGTGAACCCCCCCCCCCCCCCCCAAAAAAAAAAATAAAATAAAATAAAATAAATAAAAAATAAAAAGACGAAGAAACAAAGGAAAAAATATCCCAGGTAGCAGAAACTTGTTATTGGTGTAGGATTTGTGCCATCTAAGAACTAGCATGTTGCATGGGAAACATTTTAGCTCATGAAAATTTGTTCAAGTTGGTTCACTTTTAATCATGTGGTAAGGTTCTATATGTACACTTGTACAGTCCCATTCCTCTTTCTCTCTCCCCACAACACACGTGTGTGTGACTGTGTGTGACCATACATGTACACATACATACATACACCAAAATCTTTATCTTATTTTGTGACTTGGATGTTTTTGGTGACAAGTTCAAAGAATGTACTGGAAGATCATCTCCTTTCTTGTGGTGCCCATATATTTTGTCTTTGGTGATAAAGTTGAAATTGTGTTGTACGATTGAGTACGTGTGAATATAAGTATCAGATGCTGTGATCTTATTGCAGCCTTCAGAAAGGAAAGCATATTAATCTGCCATGTGGCTAGAGGAAGATTGCATAACTGACTCAAAACAAAGTGAAAGGCCATTTATGTTTGTTGCTTGACTCCCACATGCACCTATCGAAGAGTTGAAACATATGTTGATAGGCTTTCTCTTCAGTTTGGTGCTTCTGTTACAAGATACCTTTTTTAGAAGACACTAGTTTAAAGAAATATATATACATTGACTCAGTTTGAGTGCTATACAGTATACAATATGAAATTTGAAGACTAAAATAGATTTTCAATCATTGTATATGTCTAATACAACTTGTGAACTATTGAAATGCAAAAAGCCACTGAAGTTCACATTTTCTTGTGTTTTCGGCCAAAAATTAACTAGGCAGAATGGTTGTTTTGCAGCTAATTGACAAGTTTGGTGGTTGAATTTGCAAGAAGTTGTAACTTTATTTGGTGTTTTTTTTTTGGTCTCTGGTACGCTTGTTGTTTTGCAATGGAGTGACGATTAGAGTGGTTGAAAAGCTGGTTGACTTGTTATGTTAAGCAAATATCTTTGGCTCATGATTCCTGTGTCTTGTGAATGTAAAACGATATGACACTAAGAAGTATTAATGCTGAAGAGGTTACCATGGTCTACCTTAAGATGATCTTCTAAACTTTTGGCTTTTCCCTTGTCACACCATCTTCTGCTATTTCTCTAAAATCTGCATCTCTTTTGCCTAAATAGAATTTAAAATGCTGAATAAGTTCTGCACTTGGTGTTCTGGGCAATAGATTGATGGGTTTCCTAGGAAAAGAAATTTCTGATTTGAGTAATATGGCAAAATATATTATGCTTAACCAAATAATATATGTCCATGTTATGCACACTTTTTTACTATCTATTCCCTCGGCACATTTTTCTTTAACATGGCCTTCCACTTGGAAGTTGGAGCGCGCGCACACAAAATCAAATAAGAACCACCCTTATCCTAAGAACTATGTGATTCATAGATTTTGGAGGCAAGGTTCACAATAGCTTTTGTGAACTTCACATATATAATCTGAACAATTCTTATGTTCTTAGGATAACTTTAGCTCCTAGTGGATCCTATTTTATACACACACACACACACACACATATATCTATGCGTGTGTTGTTCTGATAATCTTTGTCATCTTGCATGTTAACGTCGGCATTGATCATCATAGACTGTGGTGTGGATTTTGATTGCAAGGGAATAAATTGTTAAAGGTTCAATTGATTAGTAACTCTATCTACTTTGTATTGTAATCATGTTCCTATCTAGACATCATACATCATGTTTTAGTCCAATGTGTCAATATATGAGAAAGATTATGCTAAGTTAACATATTTGTTTCGTTTTATTTTGTTTTTGGTAACGAGTGTTGACTGCTGACAGGAGAGAATCCTTCTTAACTAATTAGCAAATCAGAAATTCTAATATTGAAGCTTACTTTACGGGGGAGATCATTAATAGTTCGGTTAACCATCATCCTATCTTTTCTAAGATTTGAATATTTCATTGCATTAATTTTGTGATGAAAACACTTGGTTACTCTTTTTGGAGGGACATAATTCTATAGCAAACACGCAACATGATCGTATGGATGTGGTAATTTTTCTAAATTAGCTACAAAGGCAATGCTCAATTGTGATGAATAGGTTAGACGAGTTGAAAGTTGCCAAAACTGTTTTCAAATGTAACCTCTGAAGTCATTTTATATAGAAAATAAGATGATTATTTAATAATATACTTTCTGTAATCAATAATATATTATAAAACATGTACGTGTTGGTCTTAAACCCTTAAAATCAAGTATAGATGAGATCTTGACCATCCATTCTAATGAGTCATTCATTTTCATATTCTAATGGTTTAATAACAACTGAAATTCAATGTGAGGAAGTTATTATATGGTGATATTAATAATAAGTGAAATTCTATATCACAGTTGCAATTTTAAGCGATCATCCAATTTCATTTGTTCATCTGGGTAATTCTTCGATTGCGGTGCTCCAGTTTCTTAGTTAAAAGTGATCTGACTGGTCTATACATGTACAATATTGTTTATTAAGCGATCCACATGTTAATTACATTTGCAATTTGCGCATACATTTCTAGTCATATTTAGTATATTAAAAGAATAGGAAAAACAGTATTGCAGGTCGACCCAACCTTCCCCTTTTTTTATCCCGGATAAATGACCCATTACCCAACATATACGACCCACTCGTTTTTCCACCACCATTCACCACACGTCATTAGAATTTACTGTGGGGATACATGATGAGGTAGACCCAAATTAACATCTGTTGTCTCATAGAACTTGTTAGTTAACTGATCATATGTCAAGCACTCAAGCCCTCTAAAGACATCATCAAATTTATCTTATCTCATAATATGTTAATGAATTTTCTTCCAACTGAAATTTAGCATTTTGAAAGATCAAAAAATCCCACCATGTTACCTGTAAAATAGTTTCTAATCCTTTAATTCTCTTCATTAGTTTTTATTCACATTAGATACCGCCTGCCTAAGTTCATTTCTTTTGGTAGCTAGGCTGACGCCCTGACCTGTAAGAGGTTATGCACGTTGGGATTGGAGGATTATCGGAGATAGAAGGGTGGTTGGAGATCACCATTAAACAAAACAGCAAAAGGAGGGATGATAAGAGAGAGCTAAGCCAACACTGAATTTTTATGTGTCAATTAAAGATAGATAAAGATGGAAGCATCCAGTACATGTGACATGTGTTCATTTAGATCATGGGTTATCCAGAAGAATCACTAGTTTGTTGTGGTTGCCCATACCCGTACATATGTTTATGAAGTGACAAAAGTTCCATCACTTTTATGTGATTCTTTAACAGTAAATGTCATCCAGAATAATGAAATACAAGCTTTTATACAAGAGATTCTACTAGACAGTGACAGCCAAAATAAAGGCTTAAATGTTAGTGTTAGAGCTATTTTCTTTGCCAACATGTTTATATTAAGCAATAACCTCCAAATTTTCTAGAATTTTTTACTTTAAGAAGAACCAGTGAACAATCAAATTCTATTATTTCCTAACAGAACTGATGGACTGGTTGTATATCACGGAATTCTACTTGAATATCAGCTGGTTGACTGATGGCAGAATAATCTAATCTGTGGTATATCTTCATTAAGATTTATTGGTATTTGGTAGAAGTTCTTTTAGCTTGATTATCTGCTAAGCTAATTTTTTGTGGTTTATATTAATTTTACTAGGGACAATGGCAGAAAGCGGAAAGGAATAGGGTAAATTCTTATCTTTTACACGTCATCAATAAAACATCCACTCAAGTATTTAGCGAGAAAGAGGAACAGAAGTATCTCGTTTGGAACGAAATTGGGCTGCAAAGGTATATGGCAAAGCCCAACACTTCAGAAAAACTTGCTTACTATGACGAAGTTCATTTTCTTGATACTATTTTAACCAACCAACCTAAATTGTGGAAGTAAGAATTTCTTTTAATCTGGGTTAGTTCATCAGCGTATCTCCATACAAATACCACCACCCATTGTGACTTGTTGTTGACTTGCTTCTCAACAAAGTATTTTTGTGCTAAATTAGAGACCAATGACCTAAAAGGATTAAAAGCTGATCCAAGCAACAAGTAACAGAATTACTCCTTTCTTCTGGTCATTTGCATTATGGGTCCCAAGGTAATTTGCAACTTGTGTTAAATGTTAAGTACAAAAGGGTCATTAGAAAGTCAATAATAAGGAGTATTCTCCCCATCCAAACAAATATATTAGGAACTTATTTTTTTCATATTTCCTATGCTTTTTTATTGTGTCTCTTTTGTTGTCCTAAACAATGCAATTGATGAACCTTGGCATCCTCTATATTTGAGCAACGAGACCTTGAAATCGACCAAGATAAGCTTCATAGTTGTCAAAGGCACACCTAGGCTATGAGGCGCATAAGGCCAACACATTGGGCTTTTTCCTGAATAAGGTGCGCTTCAGTTTCAAGCCGAGTTTAAGTAGGGTAGGGAACTAGGCAACAAGGTATCATATATGTGTGTGTGTGTGTTTTGATATTATAAGTGTTTATATGCAACTAGACATCATACGTAAGGTTTATGCAACTAGGCAACAAGGAACATAGCTTTGTCTGATAATACAAATGTTTTTATGCTATTTAAAAATTTTAAGTTGTATAGGCAACTAGGCATCATACATATATGTTTTTTTTACATATTTTAATTTGATGTGCCTCACATTCATGGGGCCCGTGCCTGCGCTTCTCGCCTAGGCCCGAGGACCCCTTTGTGCTTGAGTGTTCCTTGAGCCTTTTACAACTATGATAAGCTTACGGTTTTACAACCATATCTTTCCTTTTAAGGATTGGTTGAGCCTTCAAGCACTATTGGAACTGTTTTTTCTATATGTTTTGGAGTAGGATCTATTAATATTTTACACATTTCCAAATGAAAAGGTTCATACGCGGTATTTGCATTATGTTGGCTTTAACATATATCTTTAGTTTATAACATCATAAGAACGCATGCTTTTACATCACTTATGGGAATCAACATGACTCTGCTAAGTGCTGTTGTTTTTTCCTTGAGCTCTGTTGACTGATATAAACCAGTCCTTCATAAAATTGGATTCAGACTTGAAAACACTGTTAATCTTCAGTAGGAATTAGATATAAACATGATTGACCAAATATCGTAGTGATTTCATTTGCGTAGAGAAGCGTTATAGGAGCTACAATATTAAGAATATTCGGATGTACAGTACACGAGGAATAAAGAACTAAAAAGGCCATGATCTGACATATCTTAACAGAGAACTTATCCCCCTTGTCCAACGTGACAAGTGAACATCTCTTCCCTTACCACCACAACTAATGAAAGTAATGTCTTTAGACGATATATGATAAAAAAGAATGTGAATATCATCATGACTCTTTGTTTACATCTTTGAAGTTTAGAATATCTCTATATCTTGAACAAAACAGAGTATTTACATTTGATTGAAGATGCACATATTAAAACTTGTTTTACTTCTATCTGTTCATCCATTTATATTTACAACTTTGTTAATAAATTAATTACAAAAATAAAAGCTTATGGAAAATTTGTTTTTTTTTAATATGCGCTCTTGCTTCTTAGTTCTAAGTAGTTCATTCAGTTTAGACTCGATGAGCTTGAAACTATGCAAAATAGACTCACACCCACAATATTCGCATGTTTGAACGAATGTAAGCAAGTTGGTGGCGCAATATAGAGAATCATGGCCCACCGAAAGCAATCTCACTCCCAATCTTTTTACCCTGAGAATATATTGTAAATTGATTGAAGGAATCTATAAGAAATGATATTGACCAACCCTTTTGAATTTTCAGCTTTTTGGTGTACTGCTCTAAGTACTCACGCCCGTAGAATGTGGAGGAGTCTAACCCATGGTCTTGAGCTTGGACACGTTGAATAAAACATGTTTACTTAACATTTAATTAATGTATCAATTGGTTATAATTTGTTTTGGACTGAATTTATGTAAATGCGAGAAGAATATATGTGTTCAACTTGTTCTGGTTTTGTGCATGAAAAGAGTCTCCATCTTTCAAAGATACCTTCTGTAGTTTTCAAGCATCTAAGTAATGCACCCCTCCTTTTGCATTTTCTTGTTTGGAGAAAAGGAGTCCAACTTTGCCCAGTTTTATATAAATAGACATAGCACGAAAGCCTTGCTATTCAAGCAAATCTCATCTCCCTCTTCAACATCACTAGAAACTCCCAACCACCGGATCACAATCTAAAATTTGGATTTTGATCCGAGATGGAGAAGATACAAAATTTGACATCCGAGAATGGAGTCGTAATTTTCACGAAGAGCACATGTTGCTTGTGCTATGCTGTGACCATTCTCTTCCAAGAACTTAGGGTGAACCCTTTCGTTTATGAGTTAGACCAAGGTCCTGAGGGAAGGGAGATGGAGAAGGCTCTTCCGAAACAAGGGTGTAGTTCACCCCCTGTGCCAGCTGTATTCATAGGCGGCAAGCTTGTGGGGTCCACCAATGAGGTCATGTCTCTCCACCTAAGCGGCTCCCTCATTCCACTGCTGAAACCATATCAGTCCCTGTCTTAAACGAACACTCTCAGCTTCACTGCCCTCTGGATTTGTGGGTACAATTATCTGAAGAAATAAGGCCGGCTCAAGACTATCGAGCAGTAGTAATCTATTCAACTAGACTATGTAGTCTCTGTTATGTATTATTATTAGTAACTTCATAGCTTTTTAGTGGGGTAAGGTAAGGAAGATTGGCTTTTAGGCTACAATGATTATCATTAGTTTTTAGATTATGAATGTAGCTTATTTAATCTGTTCAAACGTGTTTGATAAAAACACATTGATATCGTTCAGATGAATGTGATTATAAATTATTAAGTGTCGTCTACAATCTCTTATCAAAAATTTGAACATATAAATCTTTTGTTAAATGAATCTTCCAAATGGAAGGAGACTCTGAATATGCAACCTCCAAGAAGGTTAAAACATTAAACTACTTTTGATCTTTCCAGAATCATCCGATGTTTACAATTCAAATATGAATTGCCATTGAAGAATCTGATAGTTGCCCTTATCATTAGATTTGTACCAAAAGAACTAAAAAAAAAAAAAAGAAGAAGAAAAAGTGCAGGTCTGAGATGTAGCTGATATATTCAACTTCTGACCTTCCGGAACCTTCATTTTCAAAAAAGTTCAGAAGATATATGCTCTACTTTTAAATAAAGAAGGTATTGAATGCTCTAATCTTTCATTTTCATTCGCTCTTATTAATTTATTTGTTCATTTATATTTTAAATTTCTTCAGATTCCCTTTTTCATAAAGTTCCTTGAAAAGAAGATTGGCCAAGAACATGGGATTGCTGGTATGTTAGCTTCTTAGTTAGACTTGCTTTGATCTTTTTCTAGATCTGCATATTCCCCTTTTTATAAATTGGTATGCTTGCAAACATGCAAATACAAAACCGTAGATATGTTCATAAGCTGTTGGAATCACACAAGCATGAAATAAAAGTGGCTCCCTGTTTCTGTGACTATCAAATGCTCATGGTTGGATCTTGATTTCACTAAGATGATATTTGCAAAAATTGCACAAAAACAAACTGTGCTTGGCAAGAACGTGTGAAAATGATGGTTATTTTCTAGCTTGCCAAAAATTGGCAAAAAATAGCAACATACTTTTTAAACCCCTCCCCCCCCCCCCCGGCCGAGGGGGGGTTCCATTTAGGGGATTGTACTTTTAGAAGGTACATTTAAGGGATTGTTGTTTGGAAAAATACATTTAAGGATTATAATTTAAGAACAATACATTTTTGAGACTAGTTTCCTGGGTTACTGGTCCCCGCATTCAAGCTATAATCTCTTAAATAATATCATTTTCAAACCATATTTTTCAATGTACGTCTTAATAGCACGATCCCCAAAATGAAAGTTGATGCAAAGTACAATACATTTTCATGTTGTTTGCCTTTTTAAAAGTAATTGTTGGTTAACTTAACCATACGAAGTACCATAGTTAGAGTCTTAGAGATGCTAGTCACTCGAATAAAATACAGGTTAAGCTTGAGGAATCCAAGAATGGCATATACTAATCTTTGTGATCATGTTCCATCAACTTGCTATTATAACTACAAGAGAATCTGATGAGTCGACAAAAATGGCTGGCTAGGCATACCTTTAAAATTTTTGATGTTGTTACTAGCTACATCTGGCACAAGCTGTTACTATAGCAAAAGGGCAACAAGTCTTAAACAAATGTTTTATATTTCTATTTTTTTTAAAGACTTGGAAAACAACACCCACAGGTTGAGACTTGTTTGCCCGTCCGTTGGTGAACATGAGTGGACGTATATGTAACGGTGGATAACTGGATATTCACGTGCATAGCCTGAAACTTTTTAGTGTAATTGTGTAAAAAATGAATTTTGTAGAAATTTTTCTACATAAGGTAGTGCAGCAAACCAAGGTTACGCACCACTATTGGCTCACTCATCTACTAGATTTTGCAGAATAACTTTGTTCATGTGGAAAAGTTTATAACTTGTCCTAGATGGTATAGAATGAGAAGTTTGAAGTTTGAACACCTTGTAAGCACCTCCTGTTGTGGGATACAAATAACGTACACCACGGTTTTTATCGGGCTGGTCTATCACTTTGATTTAATATATATTAGTTCTTAAGATTTGAAAGGCATCTTGTACTATTTTGTTCTTTCTTTGGAGCATCGTTATTTTCAGGAACGTGATCAACCATTGAAATTCTTGTGACTGTTGTTTATCGTTCACCGTCCTAAAAATACATGTGGCGTAAGGGGTAGGCACGCCACTTCAGAAACTGTCAAATTTCTTCTATGAATACCTTTGTGATTGTAGGTTGTCACATAGAAGCATAATCTTTAACGTTTGTCAGAAACACAAATGGCATGGAATCTGTTGCTTCTTGATGCTACACAACAGTCTCAATCGTGGGAATTGAAAAAGAGAAAATGGTATCTATGCGATTGAGCAAGTTGCTCAAAAGGAACGGTCCGTGTTGTTCATCCAAGGCCCAGTTGCAGTCGAACAGAGCTACGCCTGGTTCTGGTTCGGAGCGAATGTGGCTTTCTAATCCTGGACCGATCAATGCCCTGCAGTCCCCTACCAGGTAAAGCGTATAATCTTTTTTGGAAGTAGAAAAGTCGTAAACGATAATCTGGACCTAAAGATTTGCACATTTTCTTCCCAATCTTTAGTTTAATAATGATAGACCACATTCATAATCCTTTGATGCTTCTAAAAAAGTTTATTTTATATTTAAACAAAAGAACATTGCTATTTCAAAGAAGAAAAACAAAACAGTAGAAGCATAATATATATTTCTTTCAATGCTCTCGGTCGTGTTGAAAAGTGTGGGCGAGTATCTATTCGAATCGAGCTTCATATGTGACATCAAATCTGTAAAAGGCATAATAATAAATTCATTTGAGAAAATATTCTTTTAAGTTTGGAAAAGATTGCATGATAGAAAAGTCTGTACTGCATTTCCCAAATGACAAAAAGTGCAGCTATTCTCGTTGTCTTTCACAATATATTCTTCCCATTTAAAATATCTTCAACGTAAATATTCAATATTTAACAAAAAAAAAAAATTATATTTTTTTCTAATTATATACTTAAATAAATAAAAAGATTCATAAGTCACATGCACACACATGTATACATCTCAAATGTTATTGAGTCAGAATTGTATTTAGTTTTTACTAGAACTTAAGAATTCTTAACGATGTCAATGTGTTAATATTTTTTGGTTGAGCTCGAATTAAGTTTGCGTTATCGAAAACATTTTATACAAAATATATTCTGAGTTATTTGAACCAAGTGTTAACCTAAATTTGTTTGAAATCCCTCTCGTATTTTTCTCCTTATTTTAACCTTATTCTCTTTTCTCTCTATCTCTATCTCATTCTAGAGAGAAAGGTGTTTAGCAAGCCTTTTTTATAAGGTTATTTGTGTTAACCATATGGATTATCTATATACCTATTCCTACCTTTAATAGTCCAAGGTCCCATTTGGCTTAAGGAACGAAATTAAGAGAATTAAAATTTGAATTATACTAGACAATATGTTTATTGGTCGATGTATGAGATGATGTTTAAGTTTGGTTGATTGTATAAGTTATGAAATGTCAATCTAAATTCTGTTATAAATAGTTAAGAATGATAAATCTCTTCGACTATAGATATTGATGAAATTTAATCAAATTGTATCTTCTAATTTTTGTAATCCATGATAATAAACATGCTATAAGGAGACGTTTGGTTCGCGGATTCACTGGGATTTGCATTTAAAATTATGTGTTTGGTTCGTAGATTTCAGTAGTGTTATAAAATCTCAGGATTTCTTAATCTTTTCCTGCATTGTTATTTATAAAACTCAGCCCCCCTCTAGGATTTTAAATCCCGGTTATCTTGTATTCTTCAGATTAGCAAATTTTTCCTAAAAGATAATGTAGATTCTTTGACAAAACCTTGACAAATGTAAATGCTGCATAATGCAAATCCTTTGAGAAAATGCAAATCTCAAAAAAATCTACGAACCAAACGCCCCCTAAGTAAATTCGGATGCTTTTAAATTTTATTAAATGAGCCAAACAAGGCTAATTGTGTATGGACCATCATTATGATTTGACAAACTCACATTTCTCTTTTCTCTCCGTGTTATCTTGATCATATATCACATATACATATACACACACATATGCATATATAGGGAGAGGATCATTGAGAACTTGGTGTCTATTTTACTAAACACTTATTTTATAATAAAAATGGAACTAATCCAAACTCAAACCAATAAACAATAGGCAAGTGTAACCTATCATATAGTAGAATAGTTTAGGTAAGAGCCGAGTATCGATCTCAGGGAAACGATGCAGAATGATGATAATAAGTCTTTGGTTACTCATTAATCATGGACAATAAGTAGTTGATTCTAAATAACGGTTATAATGAAACAAATGAACTAACTTAGACTATGAAGCAGAACAAACAAAAGCAGTGGACAGTTTAGTGTCAAAACAATGCATTCACTTAGATACAATCCCCCTAGTCTCGATGATAGCATTTAAAGCCTGATATTGATTTTAACTCACGTGATTCTTAAGCCAGTTAAACTTTCTGGTTAGGTTATTTAACTTTGTGAATATTGGAAAGACACGTGAAGTCCTCACTATATCCACCTCAAAACATGCAATTGAAACACAATCACTTTGATTATTGAAGTTATATGATTAAGACTAATCCAAGTTACACTAGATGGTTCATCTCAATCTAACTTCACTTGTAAAATTATAAACTTGAAAAACCCTAACTTCTTTTTAATGGTTCCGATTTCAAGAAACGATTAACCGGTAAAAACATTAGTCGAAATAAATATTCAAAACAAAAGGCTTTCGCCACAAATTGAATTGACTATCTATTGAATATTAATGAACTCCCAAGTTTCTACCAAACAAATGTAACCAAATAAACCGATGAAATCAAAAGAATGATTCAATCCAATAACGTTATCATCTAAACTAGGGTTCAATCATCTAAGTAAATGCAAAAGAAAATCACCTCATGGCTAGGGTTACCATCATCTCAATCAAAACACCAACAAAAGAATTCCTATGATGTTGAGAATCCAAACCAATGTTAGAATGTCGTGAAATTCTTCAATTGTTATTACAAAAATTGTCTCCCAATGCTTAGAATCACGTTCTTCCCTTTGCGTTGCTCTTTTCTTTTTTTCTCCTGCCTAGCCGCCGTCTCCCTTTTCCCTTCAACAACTAGGGTTTTCCTTTTCTTTACAAACTTCCCCGCTACTTCATTTCCATGGTCATGTTTTCCTTTATGCAGTAGCGCTTTTATCTTCAAATCCATGGTCATGGATTGTCTTTCATGTATCAGCGGCGCGAGTCTCTTCAAATCCATAACCTATCTAAATTCCATGGCCATGGAATGTTTTTCTTTGCATCTAATACTTTGATAGATTATCTATAAATCTTAACTTTGCATGATTCGTTTTCCTTGATTCGCAAATGTCGCTACAAACCTTTGGAAACAAAATTACTTCATTTCAGTATCGAATTCAAAAGTTTAGCTATCAAAGCACACTTAAATGAGGGAGATATGCCAAGAAAAATATGTACAAAATCAACATCATTTATATAATCTGAAGAAATAAAAAAGTAATTTGTTCGTATGTGAATATTTACGGGTAGTTATGACTTGTTCTATATGTTTTATGATGTATATTTAATTTAGAATTTTTTTTGTGAAAATTAACAATCATTATTTCAATTCAAATTGTTTACTAAAATCTTTTTTGTCTTCAAAATTATCAAATGAATATTGGTTCATTTATATAATCTGAATTGTAAAAGAATAATTTGTTCATATGTGAATATTTACCGGTAGTTATGACTTGTTCTATATGTTTGATGATGTATATTTAATTTAGAATTTTTTTTTTTGTGAAAATTAACAATCATTATTTTAATTCAAATTGTTTACTAAAATCTTTTTTATCTTCAAAATTATCAAATGAATATTGGTTCATTTTTTCAACACTTTGTTATTCCAAAATATTCATATATGAATGTTTTAGAATATATTCATATATAAATGTTTTAAAATATATTAATATATGAATACCATGCAAAAATTATTCATGTACGAATTCACTGAAAACTATTCGTATTTTTATATTTTCATTTTGCTAATAATATTGAACTTGTAACATATTTATATGTGCATGTTCTTTGGACAAACAAACATTTTTATAGTAAATATTTACATCTAAATATTTGTTTTATATTAATAACAGTATATTACTTTTTATTAAGCCAATAAAACCTCAACAACTAGTAAATATTCATATATAAATAAATTAGTTTTTTAGTTCTCCAGATATTTTGAGTTTCTCAAATAATCCTGTTCATATATGCACACACACATACATATAGCAACAGTTGTTCTCACATATAAGAAAACAATAAAGTGTTGGAGATATCAGTAGTATGCATACAGAGGGTGTGCAAATAAAATGATCCATTCTAAGTAGGGAGCGTTTGATTTGTGAATTTCTTAGGATTCATTGGGATTTATATTTAAAATCTTGTGTTTTGTTTGCAGATTTCAGTAAGGATTCAAAATCCCAAGATTTTTTAAATCTTATTATTCTTTGTTATTTAAAAACTCAACGTCCCCCTTAGGATTTCAAATCACAGTTACATTGCATTTTTCAAATTTTAATTTTTTCCTAAGATAATGGAAATTATTTGACGAAACCCTGATAAATGAAAATAATGCATAACGCATATACTTTCACGGAAAAAAAAAATCTATAAACCAAATGTCCTCGTATACACATCAAATATACTCAGATTTGTGACCATGACAAATAAGAGACTCCATATATCTCATTTAAGTCATTCTAATAGGTTCTACAATAAACATGAATCCTCAACGCATTTAAAAAAAGAAAATACAAAAAGTAAAGAAATGAGAGAGAAGGGGGAGGGGAGGGGGGTGAGGTGGGGGGTTGGGGGTTCTCACTTTTTTTTTTTTTTTTTTTTTTTCTTTTTAAACATTTCAATTAGATTTTTTATGGAGGTTTATAGTTGCAAAAACCACAAGCCATAGAAAGGCAAAGGATCCAAGGAAGGACACTGTTATAGAGGCTGCACCTTGGTGGCAATACCTCTTAAAAAGATAGCACACTTTGTGCCATTGAGTATGCGAGTTGCCGTTGAGACCGATGATGCCAACCGACGTAGCAGCCCCGTTGGCAGAGAACAACAACGCCACCATGATGAGATCGGAGATAAGTATTGGTAATTGGGTTTGAATCTTTTTGTTTCGGGATGTCATGGAGAGTGTCAGTGATCCAAACGAGTATAAACATGCTATGACATTTGCCACCACCAGAAACCTGTAGTTATTTTCAATTCAAGAGAATCATTTGATTAAATAATTGATTTGTACTCGTTACAATTGAATTATAAAATATTGCTAAATGATAATATGTAAATTTATTAAAATTCTGAATTTAGACTTTGAAGTATAAAAACATTTTCTACTCTCATAACAACATACACATTAAAATAACCATCTAAATAGCATATCCAAACTAATTACTGCAAGTTCAAGTATTTTATATATTATTATTCGGTTTATAGCACATCCAACAAGTCCTTGTATACTTGGTTTCAATTTTATACAAATTATCACAAAAGTTAACATAAATTATGAAATCTGACAATGAAAGTTAAAAAGTTTATTTGACTAAGAAATGATTAATGGGCCTTAGACAAAAGCTACAAGTACCCACTTAAAGGTATGTCTTCATTGATCCAAAAAAGTTGGTAATTTGTTCCGGGCGAGGAGTCGTTAAAGTTAACAAAGTAAACATATGTGTTTCGAGCAATGGATAAACTGAAATCTAAAGGACTAATTGTCATAGAACCGATGTGTGGAAATGCGCAAGAAAATCTGTTGCACGTTCTTTTCGAATGTGAAAAGACAAGTAATATTTGGCTAAAAATTTGGACCTGGTAAGGTTCGGCCATCCCATAACCTCCAATATCATAGGCGTGTGTGGAATAACAAGTGGGTATGAAAGATTTTCTCAAGGGTTTGTTACGTGGCTTTATGGTTCATATGGAGCCGGAGGAATAAGGTATCATTTGTTTCGATGGAAGATCGTAAGAAAATGCAAGAGGAAGAGATATTTGAAATGATTAAAAAACCGCACTTTATGGATTGAAAATGGACAATTCTATACGCACATCCCTCTCGGTTGCTGATCGCACATCTCCTTCTTAATGTGAGAGGTTATTAACTTTTAATCATAGAGTCTCACGTCATTAACAAAAATCATGTGAGCAAGAGGGTGTATGATTAGTAAAAATTAAGAAAAGAATATTAAAAAATAGATCATGAAGATGGAAAGGTTAGGTCTCTAGTCAATGGCTTCTAAATGGAAGTTAACTATAGCCACATAGTTGTGCTTTGGGCTCTTGAAGTATGTGGTAAACATATGGATCCAAATTGCATAAAAATAAAATGTATTGTATATAAAAGTTTATTTAAAAATATGATACTTTCAAAATTAATATTTCACCTTTTTAAAATTTGAAAACATTCATTTTTAGTTCCAAGAAACTAGTAAACTTTCAAAATCACATTCAAAGCCCTTTTAGTTGACTTTTTTTGGTAAAAGTTGTCATTAAAAAAAAGAGTTTTTGGAAATTGCAATTAGATACATTGTTTTTACGGTTTTTAGCTTTTAAATTTATAAGTAAACTTGAAAACATGTTTTTACGGTTCTCACCTTTTGTTTTTAATCTTGTTATCCGAATCTATATAATAAATGAAGTAAAAAATAAAAACCCAAAAAATATTTATAACATATCTAAACACATTCTCATCTTTAAAATGTGTTTTCATAAAAATGATCATGTTTTCATTTTTATTAAAGATTCCAAACCGAAAATTCTCGTTTGCTAAACGCACCCTAATAAAGTCTTAAATTTCTTATCTGCAACCTTAAAATGTACTAATATTGGTTTTAAATGTATGATTCTTGAAATACATATTATTTTTATATAATTTTCTAATCGAGTATTCCAATTAACTAAAAATATTTTACCATTTGCTAAAAAAAATCTCGACAAAAAATTGCAAAACTAATTTCAGTATCAACTTTTAAAAGTTCTTAAATGCAAAAAATAACACTAGTTTAATTTTATTTTTAGGTAATGTACTTTTACTCTTTATTATTCATTGTTGTTATAAATTGAAAATAAATTCAATTAAATTGAACAAAATTTAACTACTAAACCAACTACAATGACATTATAAATCGAACGAATGAAACTACGTTGTTATTTTTTAAAATAAAATTAATTTTTACTATAATAAAATTGATTAATAAAGAAAACAATTCACAACATATGTCGACTCCTCGTTGCATCATTTATTTTCTCGTATTTTTTCATAATTAAATATTTTATTTTACTAATTTATCTATTATTAATAAATAGAAAAATCTATTTAAAATACTTTACTATTTAATTCATAAAATCCAATAAATAAAACACTTCAATAATAATAAATAATTCAATATTAATTTTTTAAAATTACTTTTAGTAGAAAAACTTATTTATTAAACTTTTTAAAAACAAAAATAATTATTAAAATACTCATGTAATACATGGGTAAATATTAAATAAGCTCGTTTAACTACTAAACCAACTACAATGAGATCATAAATGGAACAAATGAAACTACGTTGCTGTTTTTTAAATAAAATTAATTTTTACTATAATAAAATTGATTAAAAAAATAGATTAAAAAGAGAAAATATGAATATCTAATTATCTATGAACTCACACAGTAGAGGAAAGATAATGCCATTTCGCCGTGACGGCGATACTGAACGTCGGAATATTATCGGAAATAGTGATCGGAATTTTGTGAGTCTGGTGGTCAACGCCGGCGACCACCGCAGCCACTAGAGTGAAGCAAAACGCCATTGTACGTAAAACGGAATCATATGACGACAGCATTCCACCGCCATTGTTAACCATCACCTCCGGCTTCGCGTCACCTGTCACTGCATCCATGGGTTGTACTTTTGGCTGTGTGTGTTGTACTTTTTTGGCTTCTTTGTCAATGGTAGGAGACAAAAGTAAGGATTCGACTTTATTTACAAGTCAATAAACCAACCAACTGTTCAATGTACTATCCCATACATAGATTATTAAATAAGGTAGAGAAACCGATACTGAATCGAACCGAAAACCGATTTAAATTTTTCTAGTTTTTTGTTCTATTTTATTAAGTTTTTAACAAGAGAAACCCATACTGAATGGAACCGAAAACCAATTTAAAAATTTTCTAGTTTTTTGTTCTATTTTATTAAGTTTTTTATAAGAGAAACTCATGCTGAATCGAATCGAAAACCGAATAAAATTTTATAGTTTTTGTTCTATTTTATTAAGTTTTTTTTTTTATAAAATTGGTTTTTATTTGGTATTGTTTCTTTTGAAATTTTGTATTTTGTATTGTAAAAGTTTAAAAAACGAATGATCAGTCTGTAACAATAACCACATGAAACATTGTTTCGTTTTAAATTTTGAAAATTTTGAATTTTTCGGTTGACATTGCTATACGTATATCCCTCCTTTCCTTAATTTTTACTAATCATACGCCCTCTTACTCACATAATTTTTGTTAATGACGTGATACTCAATGATTAAAAGTTAATCTTCTCTTACATTATGAAAGAAGGTGTGTGATTAGCAACCAAGCGGGTGTGCGTATAGAATTGCCCTTTTTTGGTTTCATTGATCTGATTTTGTATGGTTAAACACAACTGGTTTTGAACCGGTATTTTGGAAATGGTTTTCTTATATTAATTATGGTTTATTATCAAAAACCAACATGTTTGTCATGGTTTTTTGTTATTGTCCCTTAATGTTATTTTTTTTTCTATAAAAATTTTCAAGTTATAATTTTTTATCTAGTTTGTGAAATTCTACTATTAGAGCCCGATTAAAGACTAAACTGGGTTTTAAAAACTAAAAAATTGGGTTGTAATAGTCAATTTTCAGCAAACTAAAAATAAAAAATTAACTTAAATATTTTTTTAGAAAAAAAAATAACATAGAGAGACGAAAACGTAAAAACATTTGGTTTTTTCCCATAATAAACCCTATTAATTAATTACTATTAGATTAATTATATACGATAAATTGAGTTCTAGAAAATAAAATTACTAAAACATGTATTCTTGTGAATTAAAAGAAGAAAAATCCTTTGAGAAGTTATGTTATATTGTTATAAGAACCAGGTTTATTTTAGTGGAATATAAAATCATATATATTTTTAATAATTAAACTAATAATAGATTTCAAAATATAAAGAGCAATTAAACAATATATACAAATAAATTCAAATATAAGATAAGATAATATAAGATAACAACTTTACCCTGCAAAATACAATTATTTAATAATTAGACTAAATTTAAAGATATTATTGTAACTCAAAACAAAATTAAAGAAAGGTATGAAAAAATATAAACCATTTGACAAACATTTTAAAAAATTAAACATATTTTAAACGATAAAATAGGCATCTGTGTAGTTATTTTATCATTGTTGATACTTAAATAGTTTAATACTGAGAAAATTACCAACAAATGTAATATAAAATACAAAATTTGACAATAAAGGTATTGTAAAATTATTTTTGCCAATAAAGGTAATAAAAAAATCTATTTTGGCCGAGAAAAATCATGAAATTTAAATTTTAGGCCAAAAAAGATAATCAAATATTATTCGCTTACCAAAAAAGGGAACATAAACTTAAAAATTTACTTAATTTTCATCGATACCTTTTTTTGTCAAATTTGAATTTTATGTTATCTTGCTTGGCCTAAAAAAGTTTACATTACCTTTATTGGCAATTTTTAAATTTTATATTACCTTTCTTGGTATTTTGCCTTTTAATAAATGATATTATATAAATCTATTACTAATAAATACATGTACTGTAATAAACTAATACAGTAATGTATGCTTTTAAATTTAAACTTAAAAAAATCTGGGTAAAAAGATACTAAATTGTATTGATCATATGTCTTCTCATTCACATTTTTATTTGTTGATGACGTAAGACTTAGTAATTAAACTTAAACATTTCTCACATTAACATATGGTATATGATTAGCAAAGTAAGAACTATACAATATAGAATTGTCCTAATAAAAACAATCACTTTATCCATTAAGCCAAAACAATGGTTTGTAGATTTTTTTTAGCAACAGAGAATATATGGATATTAATGTATTAGAATATAGGAAAAATTATACAAGAAACAGCTTATTTTAGATATTTTTCGATTAAATCTCTGTATCAAAAACGCTTCCATAAAAGTATTTCTTGAAATTTTTTTTTTCAAATTGTGTTGTTTTATGATATTTTTTTAAGAATTTTTAGAAGTTTTTCATAATTTTTTGTTAAGTTAAAGGACTTATATGAAAACACTTTATGTACAGTAATTTTTACGAGAACATTTTTAAGTTAAGGGTCTTTTATGAAACATTTTTTGGCAGTGACTTATTAAAAAAATACTGAAAGTGTGTTGGTTTTTACATAATTTTTCCTAGAATATATTAAAGCTTGCTAATTGTTAGTAGTATAAATTAATAGGGTTAAAGTCGTACAAATGCAACATTTTCAATTTACCTAAATGATTAATTAACTTTATTTTTTGACCGGATGGTAGTTGTATTCCAAAATAACTTGTCGATATGGTACGTGTAACCAGTAATTATGTTGATATGACAGTTTTTGTTGATTCAAATGACAACGTGACAGATTTTTAATGACAAGATGCTTACGTGGATTTATCATATCAACGTAGTTACTGGTTACACGTACCATATCGACAAGTTCTTTTGCAGCACAATGTGGATTTACGTGGATTTTGATCTATATAGATAATTTAGAAAGTCTACATAAGCATATAGATCATTTTCATACTTATAAAAACACAAATATAATACCATTACCGGTAGAACCGGTATTCAAAAGTACCATCTCAACAATAAATTTTAAGTACAAGTATCAATGGATAAAAAATAACTAGATTTGTCATTTGAAATTTCAGTAAAGTAAACATTTGTACAATTTTAACCCAAATTAATAAGAAGGTAATTTTATTTTATAATTTCATATTCATTATGATTAGAACAGTGTAAGTTGATTATTCAAAATGTAACACCCTTTTTTCTCACACAAATGCCACGTCAATATACAATCATAAGTGGCAGCATCGCAAGCATCTCATAATGCACATGTCATAGGATTAACTGAAAACCACTGTTAATTAAAACGTTAACGCAAAGTCATTACAACATGTCACATGCAGGTACAGATCATTACAGAGCTAACCGTTAAACACTGACTACTGATGGCTAACACAATGCTGATCAAGTATAAAATACGGATAACAGTTTCCGAGGTCTAATATCAAAAGTCAACAAGCGCACGCAAACTCTGAACTGCCCCGGTTCCTACTTCGGCGGCTGCTGCTGTGACCCCACTGTATGACTGCCTGGGACACGGAAGACTCGAAAACGTGAGCTGGGAAGCTCGTGAGTACGCGAGGGTTAGACTCTGCAGATAACAGCACATAACATACACAACACATATAGCTCAACACACATAACGCAGGCTCAATGCACACACATATCTCTGCTCAAAAGGGGACGCCGTTCCCCAGCTAACAGGTCGCACACAGCAGCGGTTAGCTCACAATAGGCACATGAGCGACCTGGAAATAAACACTGCTGTATATATACAGTCTCAAACTTCGTGACTGGTTATGGACAGTCAGCCTGCGCGACCACATGTCGCGGACACCTGCAACTCAAACACGTATAGCACGTATAGGGTAGATAGAATCATACCAGCGTCGTATCTCTGTCTCATACACACATATCACAACACATAATCGACTCATAAAAATTTACGCGTGTTTCGAAAGAACTCGAGTACTCACCGATTACCAAATAGCAACTGAAACCCGAAACTCTATTGCGGCTCAATACGCGGTTGGCTCGAACCTGTAATTAACGGACCTCAAAACATTAACACAGTTTCAACGAATAGGCCACAAAACCTAAACACAACCATCACAAGCAAATCGACACACGACACGGCCCCAAACGGTTAATCATAATTCCGGCCGACGAACATATCAATATCACGATGCTCCAAAGTCGACCCGGACTTGACAAACCCACGGAATCTGAAACTCAAACTCAGACAAGACTCGACTCAAAACAACCCCGAAAAGACCCGATACAATTCGATCCAAAACTCCCCTATAAGGCTCAAACCAAATTTCTCCCGTAGGCTGCGGCTCGCACCGCTAGGCCTCTGGTGGTCGTGCTGCGACCAAGCGATGGTCTGGACTCCTGACCTGCGATTTCCATGGCTAAACCAGGGGCTTCAACCCCTCAAATCTTGACTCCAGCAACAAAGTACATACAAACTCATATGTAATCGACCCATACTGATTCAGAAGCAAAAACCCTAACCTTACAACACCCATATCTCAAAATTAAGCTACCAAATTAGAGGTTCTTACCTTTGGAAGCTCAAGAACACAAACAAGTGATGAAGAGGGTGGATTTATGCAACTCAAATCTGCTTTGATCAATCCTTTGGCTGCTCAGATGCTTCACATACACACACTCACGTTCTCTGGGTTTGGAAGGGAGAAAGTAAGCAGAGGATAAGATCACAAACACATATATATATCCACTTTCCTCATTTAGAAAGTCCCGGACCCGCTAAATCCGAACTCGTTACCACTTTTCACTATTAATATCATTTGGACCCAATTAAATCCACGATTCCATAAACAGTAATAATCCACTAATTATTAACGCGGAGACACGTATCACTTGGTCTCGACACGTTCAATCCACGAAACGGGATTCAATTGGACCAACGCAATAATATTAAAATAAAGAGCCAATAAATTAAATCCACGTACCAGGCTTAAATCCAAAATGTTACACAAAAGTTATCATTTGATCATTAAATGATCAAAATAAAAAATATATATGTTTTCGTAGTATGCCGAATTTTAAGCTACTACATGACATTTTTATGATAAGCAACTTAATTAATGTTTATCGAGTTGAAGTTAGTAATGCACTAGATAAAATAAAGTTAATTTCTTGCTTTGGTAAATTATTTGTATAATTAAAGAAATTGGCCAATAATATAATGGGTTATATGTCAAAAATAATAATAACTTTTTGTACTTTTAATGTTTATACATTATTTATTTTTTTATCATTAATATCAACAACTTTTGTATTTTTTTACCGATTATAGCAATTGTTGACCTGGAAACCTACTATAACATGTTACCATCAATTAATAGCAACAATTTTTATCTTTTTATCAATAATAACAACAATATTTTATATTTTTACCGATAATAGCTGCAAGATTTAACTTTTATCGATAACAACAACATGTAAAATTAAAACGCTATTATCTTTAACTTATTATTATTTTGAAGAAACTAAATTTATGAAAATCGAAACACATTCAAATAAGTTCATAATCCATTTTTGTTCAAATTTTGTTAGAAAGAAATCAAATATTATATGCCTATAAGAGAGATAACAAATATGTTTTTTATAAACATCAAAAAATGAAATTATTTTTATATGTCATATTTTCATATGCATAATCGGGTTTTTAGGGGTATAATAGGAGCGACTATTCAAGTGTAACATGAAAACACAAACTTAATCAATTTTGTATACGATGTCATATAAATATAATGAATACATTATGCTACATGTGTATTATTATTACAACAATATTGCATTATTTATTTGATAAATAAATATATAATATTATAAATAATTATGATCTAATTATGAATAATTAGTTATTTATTTATTTAATATATAAAAGGGTATCCATTTACATTATAGATAACTATATATGATTTAATTATCTAATTAAAGGATAAAATTTTGGTTTAAATGCATTGTAGAAATCACTAGGCGGTAGTCGGCCGGCCAACTGGGGACTAAGGAGTAGTCGGCTTAGGTGGAGAGTAGTCAGATTGAAATTTTTTATATGTAAATTTTAGAATTATACATACAACATATTTATAAATACTCAACCATGAATAGATTAATCATAACATCCAAATATATGTTTTATAACACAATCATAATTGTTTAAAACTTCAAATAGATATATTTCAAAGTTCAAATATAGAATTATGGTACATTAATATCATAATTAGAATATTAGATTATGTGTTGTTCCTAGATGTCTTGATACAATTTTGTGTGATCACCGGTAAAACCGAAAACATCTCATTTGTATTGTTTATGCTCATATTGTTGGAATAAATGATACAATTCTATTCTACTAATGGTTATTTATTTTTCTAAACTTCTAGATATAATCATGTTTTTGTGGTTTGTTTTTAATGTCGTTGCGTTGAAGTTTTACTTAAAAATTGCTAATACGTGTAAATAAACCTAACAATGACAATATTCTATGGATCATTGCATGACGATATAACATATTAAATTATTCTTTATTTCTCAACGTTTATAGAAAAAACTTATTCGTTTTACTCTCATTGTCACACATTGCATTTGTTCTATCTTTAACAAAATTTGGACACAAATATAAATTATAAATCTATTTGAACGTGTTTTGATTTTCATAAATTTAATTTTTCTAAAATAATAAGCTAAAGATAAATAGCGTTTTAATTTGATATGTCGCTGTTATTGATAAAAAGTTAAAAGTTGCTGCTATTATCGGTAGAAATATAAAACGTTGTTGCTATTATTGGTAAAAAGATAAAAATTGTTGCTATTAATGGACGGTTTCCTGGTATAGCAGGTTTCCATGTCCAAAATTGTTATAATCGGTAAAAAGAAATACAAAAGTTGTTGCTATTAATGATAAAAAAAATTAATAATGTGACTATAAACGGTAAAACTACAAAAAAAATTATTGTTATTTTTGACATATAACCCATAATATAATTAGTAAATTACATAAATGGTCCCTGTGGTTTATAGCAAATTATAGGTTTCGTCCCTAACTTCTAAAAATTACACTGATAGTCCATATTTTAAAACTTTGTCACGCTTTTAGTCCCTAAACAATTCAATTTTTTAAAAATACCAATTTTGCCCTTACAATAAATTTCACATATGGTCCCTAATTAATTAAATTAGTTTTTGATTTATAAATTATTATTTGTATTTTTATAATTTCATTCTTTTTTATGGAAATATTTATTTCATTTATCAATTTTTGTTTCATAATTTTTTTATCTATCTATATATTTAATTAATTTATCCTTCTTATTTTCACATACTAAATTTGAAATGTTATTCATATTGTTTTTGAAATTTTATACATGTAAAATATATACGTTTATATATAAATTTTAAAAATGTTTCCTTCTTATTTCATAAATATTTATTAGTAACATTATAAATTTTACATATGAAATGATGTTAGTATAAATATATTATTTTCAATAATCTTTAAAAAGCTTGTAATTTGTTAGCATTCTAAATTCTAAGAGCATATCATATCATTTTTTTTCTAATATTTCAACAGAATAAAATATATGATCATTAATAAATATAAATTCTACTTCACTTTTTTTTTCTCTTCTTTTATATTTATATTTCATAAACAAAAAAAATATGAGAAACCTTTTAAATTATTTCTAAAAAAACCTTTGATGATTTTAAATATGAGTTTAATATATATTTAATGTCATAAAATAATGTTTTATTTTTTAATATTAAAATAGTGTTTTATTTTTTAATTTTAAAATAGTGTTTTTTTTAAAATTTATTTTTAATTATCAATAGATTTGTTGAAATGATTTTAAAAGTTTCCTACAATTTTGTTTGTGAAATAAAAATAAAAAATAGAAAAAAAAAACTAAAAGAATGATCCATATTTAATACTCCAATTGAACTAGTATTTTATACTCTTCAAACATTAGAAAAAAATGATATGTTACACCCATAAAAATTTTAAAAATGCTACAAGGATTACAATCTTGTTAAGTTTATTAGGAATAATACAACTTTACTAAAACTATTTCATATGTGAAATATACAATATTCTACCAATAAAAATCAATAAATTAAGAATAAATGATTTTTATAATTTATAAATGAATATATATATATATATATATATATATATATATATATATATATATATATATATATATATATATATATATATATATTAACATGTTTAGAATTTCAAAAAACACCTTTAATATCTTTTAAAAATTAATATATGAAGATAAGAATGATAAATTAATTAAATATATAAATAGATTGGAAAATAATTTATAAAACAAAAATTAATAAAAAAATAAATATTTTTCTTCAAATGTAGAAATAAATAAATATATATTTAAAATTAATAGTTGTGAAACTTATTAATATATAGGTAAAGAACTTATTAATTAAACATTTATGAATATCTGAATAATTAAATATAAAATAAAAACTTAATTAATTCATTAAGGACCATAAGTGAAATTAGTTTCTAAGGGCAAAATGGGTATTTTTAAAAAATTGAGTTGCTTAGGGACTGAAAACGTAATAAGGTTTCAAAATATGGACTATCAGTGTGATTTTTAAAAGTTAGGAACGAAACCTGTAATTTGCTATAAACCACAGGGACCATTTATGTAATTTACTCTAATATAATTGATAAACTATTTAGTCATTCAATTAAGAAAAAAAAAAAAGAGGAGACAAATGACATATCGGAGATTAAGCGTTAAACGGTCGATATATGGAGAATATATATACATTATCTCTTGCTTGTGTTCCTTCATACCAAAGAAAGCAACAAGTGATGTGTGTGGTATGTATATATGTGTGTGTGTGTATATATATATATATATATATATATATATATATATATATATATATATATATATATATATATATATATATATATATATATATATATGGTCAAGTTCCACGGAGTCCCATATTAGATTGGAGTCCTGGAGTCTCATATTAAATGTACATGTTCATTACAATAAAATGTTTTATTTTATACAAAAGTATAATATACACATGTTCAAAAGTGCATTACAATTGACGAGTTCATATCATTTGAAGTTATAACGATAAAAAATTTCTATATCATTCAAAATTATAATATTTAAACAATATGCACGTGTGATCTGATGATGCACTTTGACCATGTGCATATTGTATTTTTGCATGAAATATAACATTTTTATCGTAATGAACTTAAAATTGTGTGAGTTGTTCAACAATAGTACACTTTTGAACATTTATATATTACATTTTTGCATGAAATAAAATATTTTATTGTAATGAACAAGTACATTTAATATGGACTCCAGGACTCCAATCTAATATGAGACTCCATGGAACTTATATATATATATAGTCAGGTTCAAAAAAGTACTCTCGAAATCAAGTGCACCCGAAGATACCAATCTTAAAAAACTTTTTTTAAAATTTTTTTTCTCATAATCATGTTTAATTTAATGTTATACGCATGATATAAAATCATGGTCATCCATGATTTTTTTTTACCATTCACAAGATTTATGATGTTGCTCCTTTTGAAAAATAGTCTTATAATGTTGTCTTATACATGTTTATTAAAAAAAAAATACATGTGAATGATCATTCACATTAGGATACGCTGGGTACGCTGGAATCTCATAGGTACGCTGATGAACTTGATTCTATATATATATATATATATATATATATATATATATATATATATATATATATATATATATATATATATATATATATATATATATATATATATATATATATATATATATAGATTTAAGTTCCATGGAGTCCCATATTAGATTGGAGTCCTGGAGTCCATATTAAATGTACATGTTCATAACAATAAAATATTTTATTTCATGCAAAAATGTAATATATAAATTTTCAAAAGTGAACTACTGATTGAACAATTCACACAATTTGAAGTTCATTACGATAAAAATGTTATATTTCATGCAAAAATACAATATGCACATGTTCAAAGTGCATCATCAGATCACATGTGCATATTGTTTAATTATTATAATTTTGAATGATATAGAATTTCTTTTATCGTTATAACTTCAAATGATGTGAACTCGTCAATTGTAATGCACTTTTGAACATGTGTAATAATACTTTTGTATAAAATAAAACATTTTATTGTAATGAACATGTAAATTTAATATTGGACTCCAGGACTCCAATCTAATATGGGACTTCATGGAACTTAACCCTATATATATATATATATATATATATATATATATATATATATATATATATATATATATATATATATATATATATATATATTCAAGATCAATGAGGTACCATGATAGACTAGGGTACCGGGGAACCATTTATAGCCAATCATTTATCAATAAAATCATTAAATATAATATAAATTTTGCTTAAAAATCTTTCCCACATTAACTAATGTTGTGGGTAAAAATGGTATTAAAAAATTTAAATTTGAATCAAGGATTTTGTGTATCCCATGAAAATCTCCACTTTACTTAATATCATATATTACACTCATACTGAACATGTGCAATGATGACACTCCATAAATCACGATTGAACATCTTCAATACCGTCAATATTGGTTTATCTCCAAAACGATTAACAACGATAAAAATCACAATAAACTCTGAATGCACATGTTCAATAACGTGTAAATGAAATTGAACCTTCACGAAGGGTTTGAAGAAAATAATAAATATCTTTATTTGACACATCCGGTTGAACATGTTCACTAAAACCCATTGTCGAATCCAATTGAACATGTTCACTAAAACCCATTGTCGAATCCGATTGAACATATTCACTAATACCCATTGTCGAATCCAATTGAACATGTTCATTAAAACCCATTTTGAAATTTATTATAGATTTGTTATGGAAGTAAATCCCTATAATTAAGGAAACTATTATATTATTAGTTGTCATCTATTATTTAATATAAATCTAATTGACTATATTACCCTTTTAAACTTATAACCAAACATGGGTGGACTCCGGTTCCCCAGTCTAACATGGTACCCCATTGATCCCGACCCTCTATATATATATATATATATATATATATATATATATATATATATATATATATATATATATATATATATATATATATATATATATATATATATATATATATATATATATATATATATATATACATATATATATATATATATATATATATATATATATATATATATATATATATATATATATATATATATATAGATATATATATATATATATATATATATATATATATATATATATATATATATATATATATATATATATATATATATATATATATATATATATATATATATATATATATATATATATATATATATATATATATATATATATATATTTATATATATAAAGAGAGAGAGAGAGAGAGAGAGATGGAGAGAAAGAAAGAAAAAATTAAATTTTAAGCCTTTATCATCTTATCTTCTTTTTAGATTATCCACAAGAGATAAATCTTAAACCTCTAAATTTAGTTTCTATGATTATGGAATTGAAATGAATTCATATAAGAAAACATGAGTTATGTTAAAAGCGATTCATATTAAGTTTTAAGTATGAAAACAGTAGTAGAAATGAGTTATGATTGAAACTAATACAAGTTCTGCAAGACATGAAACCAAAGCTTTGGTAAGGTGGTCAAGGGGTCACGACCATGACAAACTTTTTGACCATGAGCAAGGATCGTGGCCGCAAAGTGATGGTCATTATCATATGAGCTTTGTGACCGCATAGGCTCGTGGCCACAAAAAAGAGGTCATTGGCACGAGAGGGTGAGCCACAAGGGATAACTCGTGGTTGTGAAGTTGTGCTTACGACAACTCACCATCACAAGCTCCACCATAATAAGGGATCGGATATAGTGCAACTCTAATTGTGTAACACTAGTGATATATAATGGTTACATATACCTAACGTTCATGAGATTGTAGAGGGCTAGTATATATCAAGTCGTGTTGCATTATACCTCGATCTTCAGGTAAGATGCACATACATACATATATTATAATCAATTAATCACCACGACATTATTAGGTGAATATAAATAAATTTTCAATGTCATTGGCTTTTGTATAAAACAAGTAAACAACAAATGATGCGTTTATGAGATAGACTATGATGTAATATAAGTCGACAAATTAGTAATACTCTCATGTCATGTTTAGAAGAAAAGTCAAGTGTCATAGCTAATCATAATTATTTAAAAAGTATTATAATATATTTATTTTTTAAAAATATAAAAAAGAGTTTTGTAACAGAGAAAGTTCATAGTTGGAAATGACAAATAGTGGGGAGTTGTGGGAGCATTCAAATCATACATCTACCATCAAGTCTTAATTGATGCATAAAATTTAATGTAAGTTTTAATAATTGTTTGTGGGCTCCTATTTATTTAATTGGCTTTATTCACCCCTATTATCTTGGATCCAACTGTTCTTTTTTTTTTTTTTTTCTTTAGCATTTTTATAGGAGAAAAAAGAAATAATTAAAAACAATAAAAATAAGATTACATTTCAGTCAATTAACAATTAAACATAATATTTTTTTTTCCATCGATTGATTAAATATACTTTCAGTTTACTATCAATTAATATAATACTAGGTTAATACTCATTTACTACACGGATTAACTTAAAAAATATTTATAAATATGTATAATAAGAATAATAGAGTTTATTTAAATTTTAGTTAATTAGTTATTAATTACTTATATTAGATTAGATTTGATTTAGAATGTAAATTAAATTTAGTAAATGAAATGATAAAAGAAGAAGATGACATGTGACAAATCAAATGAGAATATGACACATGACATATTAGTTATTTATTTATTAGTATTTACTAGTTTATTACATGTTAACTACACGTGATACTTAAATAACCAGGTTTAAATATTGGTAGTTGGGGATGAAAAGTTTCGATAATAAGCTAAAAGTAAAAGAACACGCTTTAACAAGAAGAGACCAAAGAGATTGAATGATAAGAAGCGGCATTCAAAACATAAACCCTAGCCAGAGATTTTTTTTTAGATAAATTACTTTAATTTTATTTTAATTAATGAAAATTGTATGATACATGTGTCATATCATCGTTAATCAAGTTGCAGTCTATTTAATTGTCAAGTGACATGTAATTACTATTTTAATACAATAGATAGATCTACTCTCAACATATGTGCAACAAAGATTATAATCAACGTTACAGTAAGAAAACTCAAATTAAACAATAAAATAATATGAATTAAAAGGTAAAAAAAATGACATCATAATATATCATATGATGAAAATTTTCAAATTTTGTATATGTATATTTTAATTGAGAGGAAAAAAAAGGGTAGAAATAACATTAAATAATAATGACATCATAATAATTTTGTAGAGTTATTTACAAAATGATAGTGGTTTGAAAATTTATTTACCAAACCCTTGTAGTTTTAAATTTATTTACTAAATCATGGTACTTTTTATAAAATAATCATTTATTATTCTTTATCTCTCTTTATTTTTATCAACTTCTATGAGTCTATAGTACATAATTGGTCCCTAAAATAGTAAAATGATTTAATTTGATCACTTTTTTTAAATGTCAATTTCGTCATTTTTAATTCGTTCACTTTTGATCAATTTGTTTTATATTACGTAAATATTTATATATTTAATCTTATATAATTGATCCCTAAAATTATTTAAAGCATTTTAATAATAATAATAATATATTATTATTTCTATATATTTTGTCAAACTAAGTTATATATTTCGTGGAAACGTCAAAATTAGATATTTCGTTAATTTAGAAATAAATATAAACATATCAACTTCAAGAAATGAACAAGTAAAACATTATATATTTCGTTAAGAGATTTAAAATATGTTATAACTTTTTATATATATACAACGTTAAAAAATTATACTTTATTATTAAAAAAATATGTTTATAAATCTATGTTTATATCTAACGTTGTTTTTTATATATCTATAAAAAAAGTTCTCTTTATCATTTATAAATCAATTAAAAATTTATTTCTATATTTATGTAACTTTATTTTCTAAAACTTACTATATTTTTACGAATCTAGGCGTTAAAATTATATAAATCTAGACATCAACAAAATATATAAACTTAATGTATATTGATTTAACTACAAATGAAACCGTAACATAAAATATAATGAGACATACATACACTCGGGTAAACACACATACATTAAGTTAAATAAAAATATTTTAAAATTATATATTAACGAAATATATAACGTTTGAAATGTTTTAATTGAATTATTTTGTTAAGTTGGTACATTTAAATTTAATTCTTATTTTTAGCCAAAATATGAACTCCATGAAAAATACAATCGTTAGTTGAACTAAATATCCATAATAGTATAAATATATAATAACAATAATAATATATTAAAATACGTAAATCATTTTAGGAAGCAATTATATATATATATATATATATATATATATATATATATCTGTGTGTGTGTGTGTGTAATTGTGAGCGTATATTGTTTATGTATTTACATAAATTGCAACAAAGTGAAAATAATAATATTGGTCTAAAATGAAATGAAAGAAAAAATAAAATTGATATTTATCAAACTAAATCATTTTAGGGATCAATTGTAATTTAGGCCTTTTTAAAGTATAGAAGTTGAAAATACAAATTAAAGATGAAAAGAGAAAAAGAATAATAAATGGCCAATTTAATAAATACAATCATTTGGTAAATAAATTTAAAAGTACAATTGTTTGGGAAATAAAATTTTAAACCACTATGCTTTTGCACATAACTCTAATTTTGTATATGTATTTCAATCTACATATCATTTACTGAACAATTTTAACCATTTTCTAATTATATTGATATAATAATAATGATGATAATGATAATTAGGTGGTAGTAATATAAGCAGCCTTTATAAATATAATAAATAAACCATAAATGAAATAGTACACATCAACATATGTACAAATTAATGGTGTCTATTTATAACGAATTTTGAAATAAATTATAGCAATTCCAAAAAATTAACTACACGATTGATTCATCAATACATAATGTATGAGATTTGAAGTAATGCATCCTATTTAGTATTTACAATGATATTCTTCTAACTAAACATTAAAATGGTATAATTTAAAATACAATAAAAAAATAGGGCAAATGACCAAAAATAGTAGCAAGTTTTAATTTTTTTTTTTTCATTAATAGTAACACTAATTATTTTTTATCATTAATAACATTAAGTTTTGTATTTTTATCATTTATAGTAACAATTTTTTTATTTTTCTATCAATAATAGTAATTGGTGACCTGCATTTTTTTAGCAGGTCACCAACAACTTTTCAGTTATCAAAAATAGTAACAATTTTTCGTATTTTTATCAATAACAGTAACATATCATATTAAACCCAACTTTTTTTATTTATTAAGTTTTTCTAAGATTTCATAAACACCAAAATAAAGTCAATTTATATTTCATATTTTGTTGTGAAATTTTATAATAAAATTTTAGTTTTAATTTCATTTATAATTTATTTATTTAAAGTTTATTTAAATACATTATTACCGTCTTTATTGACTATTTTTTATAATTTCAATAGATTTATTTATTTACAACTTTTATTTTTTCATAACGTAATAAATTTTTAATGTGTATTTTGAATTTATTTATGAATAAATAAAATAATATTATTTATTCATGTTTATATATAATATGAACGGAAAAAAGACTACGAATCGTTTCAATTTTCACTTTTTTCAAACGAAAAAATAATGAACCATTCGCTTTTAGTTTTTCCGAACAAAATAATATGAATAATTTTGGTTTTTTAGTTTTTTCGATTTAAATGGGTCGTAGTTTTTTTCAGGGGCAGACCTAGTGTATAATTGGGGGTGTCACTCGACACCGATAAATTTTCAAAATACTGAGGTACGTATGTATCAAAAACTCGAGTGACACCTAATGTATAATTTGTGTTGGCAACTCGTTTCAGTGACTCGGTCTATCTTAGAAAATATTTTGAAAATCTAAGTATTAAACTTACTTTAAAAAAGTGACACCGATAACAAAAATTATGGATCCGCCTCTTGTTTTTTTATTTAAAAAAATATAAATAAAAATGAGTTACAATATTTTTCATTTAGAAAACTATAAACCGCAATTATTTATAGCTTTCTTTGTTATTAAAAACTAAAAAAAATGTATCGGTTGCAATTTTTTCGTTAGCAAAAATTGAAATACCAGAGTTGTTCATAATTTTTTTTGTCAAAAAAATATAAAAAAATGAATGGGTCGTATTTTTTGTCATTTAGGAAAGCTAAAAACTTGAATGGATCATAGTACTTTTCATTTATAGATTAAAAAACTGAATAATTAGTAGATTCCAAACAAAAAATTACGAACCATTGTATTTTTTTAGTTTTTCCAAACAAAAAATATGAATCATTCTGGTTTTTTAATTTTTTCAATCTAAAAGGGTTGTATTTTTTAATTAAAAAAGTAAAATTCAAAATGGGTTGCAATATCTTTCATTTGGAAAAATTATAAACCGGAATAATTCATAGTTTTTTTCGTTGTTAAAAACAAAAAACTAAATGGGTTGCAATTAATTTGTTAGAAAAAATAAAAAATCAGAATGGTTTATAGTTTTATGAATAAAAAATACTGAAACTCATTTCGATTTTTGGTTTTTTAAATAAAAAAAACTATGACCCATTTAGATTGGAAAAAATAAAAAAAAATGGAACGATTTGTATTTTTTTGTTAAGAAAAACTAAGAAAATGATGGTTCATAGTTTTTTCGTTTGAAAAAACTAAAAATTGAAATTATTCGTATTTTTTTCGTTCTTATTATATATAATTATGAATAAATAATGGAATATAATCTAACCGTAAATATCCTGAATATATATTAAAAAAATATAAGGCTACGAAAAAAATGAAAGTTATAAATAAATAAATTTAATGAAAGTCAAAAAATAACATAAAATCATGTTAGGGGGCGTTTGGTTCGCGGATTTCTTGAGATTTTCTGGGATTTGCATTTGAAATTCTGTGTTTGGTTCACAGATTTTAGTAAGGATTTAAAATCTCAGGATTTCATAAATCCCACCATTCTTTGTTATTTAAAAACTCAGCCTCCCCTATAGGATTTTAAATCCCAGATGTATTGCATTTTTTCAGATTAACACATTTTTCCTAAAGGATATAGTAAATTCTTTGACAAAATCCTGATAAATGAAAATGCTGCACAATGCAAATCCTTTGACAGAATGCAAATATCATGGAAAAAAATCTGCGAACCAAACGTCCCCTTAGTGGTTAGTGATTAGCACATTTATTGGACACCTTGAGGGTGAGTACCAAACCCCACACCTCCACCTAAGGAGAAACATCATTGGCAAGGCTCGAACTACAACATAAAATAACGAATCTTAAAATTGAAGAACAAATTTTTACATTGAATAACTCGAAAATCAATAAAAGGGATCGAACATGTTTAACCTATTTTCGATGAAAAAACAAGGATTTTCAGAATACGCGTTCAGATCCACTGTTTATAGACTTTTTTTCACTTTTCAATTTTCAGTTTATAACTATCTATTGAAAACTTCATTTTTATGTTTTCAGACATCGTTTTCGTTTTCAAATGAGAGAGTTTGGGTTTTGTAGAGAGAGTGTGTGTGATGGTTGAATGAAAACTAAAAAAAAAAATCATTTAACCTTTCTAAACACGTTTTGGTTATTAAATGTGTTTTAAAAAAAACTCTTGTTATTTTCAGTCTTATTAAAAACTTACATTGAAATTTTTCATCAATTAAACATGCCCTTCGAGTTATGTGGTTATAAAATTGGTTTGTGAGGACTTATCCTCTTTAAATATAATTTATAAAAGTTTGTTGATATACCAATCTTATATATATATATATATATATATATATATATATATATATATATATATATATATATATATATATATATATATATATATATATATGTATAGAGGGAGATAGTGTGAGAGAGTACCATCCATTATGCAGTGCACCAGAAGATACCACCTTAAAAAAAACTTTTTTTCATAAACATGTTTTAATTAACATTATGAAGATCATATGTAAATTTCGCATACATTCACATCTCCTAGCTCCTAAAAAGTGATGTGAACGCACGCTTACATAACTTTGAACATATGTGAATGTGCATTTATGTGATGCGTGATTTCAAGAGTGTTCGAATTTGCGTGAAATCTGTATATCATCTGTGTAATGTTAATTAAAGCATTTTCATGAAAAAAATTTTCAAAAAATTACTTTTAATCAAGTACCTTCTGGTGCGCTGCATAATAGGTGGTACTCACTTGAACCTATATATATATATATATCAAACAAAAAGATACTCAATATGTTGATATGCATAGAAACTTGATTAAAAGTGTATATGGAGTATTTAAATTTGAGTTTTGAGAAGATTCTTGTATTTTAAAATCTTTTTTACAACCAAAATAATTTTGATGATGCATATTTTAACATTTTGTACACATTATGCACTTTTACCAAAACTTTAATTTAGACTTTTTCTTTTTAATATCTTTAGAAACACTTTTTTATAAAATAACATTTGAGTTGAAATAAACCAGTGAGTTCATATTAGTGGTGGCCTTTGGCCCATGCATTTTCCCAAAACCCTCTCAATTAGACTTCCCTCCTTCCTCTCAGTATGTATCTCTTTTGAAGTGAACTAATGTGAAGTTGATGTGACATGCAGTGTATGGTCCGTATGGAGTGAAATTTGGTTCCACTTCCACTTGTTAGAAACCGTGGATGAAAAAGAAACTAATTTGGAATCCCTTGGATGATTTTTGTGATCGTGTATAGTCATTTTTGTATAATAATTATTTATCTTAATTGAGTATTCATATATTATTATGGGATAATTACAAGAAAATATATTAGTCTTGACTGATAAATTCATTTGTATATTTATACTAATATTAACCAACGAAATCAAGTAGATAACATATCTTAACTTCTCATTCAATCAACTAAAGTGTTTGAAATCGCCGTTATCTTAACAATTGTATTATCTTAACAGCACTAAAGCAGTTAAGATAGCAAGTTTCACAAGGCAAAAGCCTTACCTTGATAGCACTAAGTCTGTTAAAATAGCAGCACCAAAGCTGTTAAGATTAAATATAAAAATTAGAAAAAGTAACTAGAAAAGACAATAATTATAAAACGAAAACAAGCTTGAAAAAGAACATAATATATATATATATATATATATATATATATATATATATATATATATATATATATATATGTAGAAGGAGGTTTAACGGAGAACCTCCATGCATCGAAGAACCTTAAAGACTTTCCATGCACCACCACAAATGCATCACAATTTCCCTGTGATGCATCATTATTTCCACGTGATGCATCAAATTCCCGCAATGATGCATCGATTTCTACGTGATGCATTACGATTTTCTAGCGATGCATTGTGGTTCTCCAAGCTTCTTCGATGCATAGAGGTTCTCCATTGAACCCACCCCTATATATATATATATATTCAGTTAATTGTATATAGAAAATTGCAGGAAAAAAACAAATAAGAAAATATAATAAGACGATACGATTTGATTACAAACGAGCAAAAATATAATACAATTTTTTTATTGTTAATGTTAATTTTTTTTGCTATGAAAAATTTATATAGTAAAGTTTACAAAAATAAATTATATAAAATTATTTATAGGGATATGATATTTTAATTTAAGTTGGATAAATATGATATTTTGAAGATTTAGTTGAAAGAAGAAATAGGTAAGTATATAATGGTCATTAATAATAATCAATATTAAATATAAGTTTTAAATGTTCTAAATATATTTAAATTAATGAATTTGGGTATATATGATATTAATTGATGTTTAAGAGGAATATATATGTGATATTAATTATTAAAATTGGGTATATATGATATTACGATGTTTAGGAGGGATATATGATATTAAAATTTTAAGTTGCGTATATATGATATTATGAAGTTTTAGAAGGGTATATATATATATAATTCTTCCAACAAACAATGTAGGGATTTAATCTATAAGATATGCAAAGATCGTGGGGTTTTTTCCAACATTAATCAACTAAAAAAACTAAGGTTGCTTGTTTGGTAACTGGTCAAATAGATTAAATATATACTTTTGAATAAGACAAAAATAGTTTAGGGACTTAAACAACAAGAAAAAACGTTTAGGAACTTAATCACGAAAATGAAGAAAGTTGATAGGATTTTTCAACATTAACCATTTCATATTTAATAACATAATGTATTAACAAAGTCTAGAAAAGTATAAGGAAAACTATTGTTGTAACACAAATAGAGTAATTGAAGTGTAGTTACATTGAATCATTGATTTTTTTTTTTTTTGAACGACAAACTTATCTACTTCTTAACTACCTATTTGTCTTAATTTGGGACTTTAGAACTTACTTTCACCATCTAAATTTCAACTTGCCTCCAACGAGAGTCAAACCCGTGACCTTTGACTTACATATCACCTTCATATCAAATTGGCTAAACATGGTTTGCATTGAATCATTGATGATAGCTACTTTAATTGGGTAAATTCAAACACTAAAGACTTTAAATTGGTTAGATTTGTGATTATTCCAAGAAGGGGAAGGTGGGGAACACACAAAGAATCGAAACCACAAATGTGTGTGTATTGTGTACACATATATTTATATTTAAATATTTCTATGTGCAAAAATGTGTGAATTTATTCAGATTCAAGATAATTGTATTTAAACTTCAGCCTATCAAAAGTTGAAGTTAAATTGAAAAAAAGTTACGATGAAAATAACAATAATGTTTTTATTTGGGTGTTCTAAACACACACCCCTCTCTTTGCTAATTACACACTCTCTCCCTCAAATGTGAGTGAAATGATTCAGTTTAATCAGTAATACTCGTGTCATTAAAGAATATAATGTGAGAGAATGGAGTGTATGATTAAAAGAAAATTAATTGTGGGGGGTGTGCGTATAGCACGACCCTTTTATTTTGTCGTTTATTATAATATTATTTATTTCTTATTATTAATAGGGATAACTTTTGTATTTAGTATAACTCATAGCATCACCTTTTATATTTTGTATCATTAATAACATAAACTTTTATATTTCCTTTACCATTATTGCATCAATTAAGAAAATATAAAATTGATACCATCAAGGATAATAAATAAATAATATTATTACGAATGATAAAAAAAAACAAAAAATGTTATAATTTATCAGTTGGCTCAAAAAGTTAAAGTTTAGGGTTAAAATTTGAAATAATACCGAGGTGGTAATTTCGGCTTAATCAAACAAACAGGTAGACGACCAAAAGTTGTAAATTTTATATAATTTTGGGAAAAAAATTTCATAGAACAATTTGTTTAATACACCGTATTATAAATTTTCATTTTTTTTAAAAAAAATTTATGTTCTAGCTTAGTTTTTTATGACGTGCCAATTTAACTGTGTCGTCCGTTGGGTTAAAATTGCCACCTCTAAAAAACTATAGTTTCCATAAAAACCAAGCTCAATCGGTTTGTAAAGGCTAAAATATTTGATATTCACTTTTTTGGTTTCGATTTTATACAAAAATCATCAATGCTTTGTATTACGACATTCTATAATCTATATGTGCCTAACTTGAACGTTAAATATACTCCCTACCAATCTTTCTCGTACTTGTCGATTTCTCCCAAGTTTTTATGTGCATTTGCTTCGGAAGGTTAATGTGTATGCGTATCTGACTTATTACAAACAAAGGTTGATTACCAGCAACCGTACCAGATCCCAATCTCCCACACAAGTTTTGCCTCCTACGCATTAGTAAAGGGACACATCTTGAGTTCGCTCAATGTATTTGGCTAGTAAGACGATTCAAACTCAAACCAGATATGTATTACGACAATATTGTTTTGTCCCATTACCAAACAGGGGTGGCAATTTTAGCTCTTTCAAGCAAACGGATCGATAACCAAAAGGGCAAATGACCAAAAATAGTAACAAGTGTTGACATTTTTATCATTAATAGTATCATTATTTATTTTTTATCATTAATAGTAACAACTTCTTATTATTCTATCAATAATAGTAATGGGTGACCTGCAAACCTGTTTAGCAGGTCACCAACTTTTCAGTTATAAAAAATAGTAACATCTTTTCAGATTTTTATCAATAACAGTAACATATAATATTAAACCAAACTTTTTTATTTTTTTTTAGTTTTTCTAAGATTTCATAAACACCAAAATAAACTCAATTTATGTTTCAATTTATTTAATTACATTACTACTATTTTTAGTGACTATTTTTTAATTTCATTAAATTTATTTATTTACAATTTTTATTTGTTCATAACCTTATAAAATTTTAATATATATTCTGAATATTTATTTACGATTAGATAATATTTGATTATTTATTCACAATTATATATAATATGAACGAAAAAAATAATCATTTCAATTTCACCTTTTCCAAACGAAAAAACTATAAGTCATTCTATTTTTAGTTTTTCCCAACAAAATAATATGAACTATTTTGGTTTTTTAGTTTTTCGTTCTAAATGAGTTGTAGTTTTTTATATAAAAAACTAAAAATAAAATTTGGTTTCAATATTTTTCAAGCAGAAAAATTATAAACCACAATTATTCATAATTTTTTGTGTTGTTAAAAATTGTAACACCCCGTCTTTGAGAAATATTACGTGGATTTAATTTATTGGTTGATTAAATTATTAATATTGTGTTAGGGCAATTGTATGGTGATTAGTGGAATGAACACGTATTGGGGTCGAGTATACATTTCATCGGGTTATAATTCTAGCGGATTATTAATAATACGAGACCACATAATTAAATGGGAATATTAATATTAATTATGAAATATTGATAACGGAGTCGGGTATCTGTGTCGAACTCGCGTTATAAAAGATATGTTTATATGTATATCACGTTTAACTCTGTGCTTCATTTTCATTCAATCCAAAAACAATTGAGAAGTGTTGTGTGTTTGTAAGAGCAAACAGAAGGAAAAGAAGTCGTAACTTATCGAATTAAGTTGTGGAATTCATCTTTATCTTGGCTTGTGGTGTTTTTTAACTTGGAAAGGTAAGAAACATCTAATTTAAATGAGTTGATTGTGTTATAAGCTGCTAAATTATGGAAATTGGTTTAGCAAGTGTTTCTAAGTGGTTATGTATCGTTTTTATGGATTGCAATATTTTTCATTTGACAAAACTATAAACTGAAATAATTCATAGTTTTTTTTTCGTTGTTAAAAACACAAAAATAAATGAGTTGCAATTATTTTGTACGAAAAATCAAAATGATTTATAGTTTTTTTGTAAAAAAAATCTAAAACACGATTGAGTCCTAGTTTTTTATTCGGAAAACTAAAAGTTGAATGGTTTATAATCATTTTCGTTTGGAATTTACTAAAAAACTGATCAATTTGTAATTTTTTTATTCCAACTGAAAAGTACTATAAATTAAAAAGTATTGCGACCCATTCATTTTTTAGTTTTTCTATGAGTGGAAAAACCATGACTCATTGTGTTTATAGTTTTATGAATGAAAAATATTGAGACTCATTTTGATTTTTTTGTTTTTTAAAGAAAAAAACTATGACTCATTTAGATTGGAAAAAACTAAAAATTGAACGATTTATATTATTTTATTCGAAAAAACTAAGAAAATGGTGGTTCGTAGTTTTTTTGCTGGAAAAATTGAAAATTGAAATGATTCATAATATTTTTTTCATTCATATTATATATAATTGTGAATAAATAATCGAATATTATCATTCCGTAAATATTCGGAATAAAATTTTGTATTATTTTAGTGTTTATGAAATATTAGAAAACTAAAGAAAATAAAAAAAATTACGTTTTAATTTGATATGTTACTATTATTGATAAAAATCTGAAAAAGATATTACTATTTTTTATAACTGAAAAGTTGGTGACCTGCTAAACAGGTTTGCAGGTCACCCATTACTATTATTGATAGAATAATAAAAAGTTGTTACTATTAATGATAAAAAATAAATAATTTCACTATTAATGATAAAAATGTCAAAACTTGTTACTATTTTTGGTCATTTGCCCTAACCAAAAGATAACTTGACATAATTTTAAAAATCTTCTCAAAAAACAATTTGTTTAATACATCATATTCTAGAATTTAATTTTTTAGAAAATTATGTTGTAACGTACTTTTTACCATAGGACCATTATTACCGTTCCGTCCGTCGGGTCGAAATTGACTCCCCTGTTACCAACTGAGCTACTAGTCAAACATGAGTCTAAATTTACTTTGAAAGGTCGGTATTTGTGTGTATCATTGTATCTAACTTACACTAAATCAAATCTCATGATTCAATTCAAAAGTTGAAGGTAAATTTGTAAGCAAAAGGTAAATAATGTACAGATTAAAGAACAAAACGTAACCTAACAATAACTAAAAGTTAAAGTGTTCTTCACCAAAATCACTTTCATGTTGTTCAATTGTCAGTGATTGTCAAACAAGATTCCAACATTCTTCACATTTTTACTCGATAATCAAAGCTTTCACATGGTAGAAACTAGAAACAGAAGCAGCATTTCACCTGTAAAATTTGCAGAAATTGCAGGAATTTCGTCATGATTCAGAGGAAAACAGGACCAAAAATAACCAAAGGATAAACCCTAGCAATTAATTTCGAAGATCCGGACAAAACTCCAGTCATCCGGTCATCCATCACCAAATTGAAGTCATTAATATGTAAATTTAATAAAATTCCCTTACAAATCGATAGATCTAAACTCAAAAAACAATAGAAATCATGATTTATGATTCATTCTAGGGTTTCTAGAGTACCATACCAGCAATTTGCAACGTAAAATCCTCTTTTCGCAACCATTTCTCAACCTCAGACCGGAATCTGCAATCCATCAAATCGTGTTCTGTCGTTGTCGGAACTTATGAACGATAAATCGTACTCTAATCAGCCTGTCCGGCAACAAGTACGCCACCGCCGGCAGAAAACCTGTAATTATCTGATCTGACCGGAAAAGATGAAGCTTATGTATTTGTTAAATGTATACTCCGTAGATGTGGATTGATGTGTATAAAGTACATTGTACGGTACGTAAATTAGGTTTAGATCTGACAAAAAAACACCATTAACAAAAGCTCGAAAGGAATGAAGCGATTGTTAATTGCAGATAAGAGAGAGAAATGGTAGACAAGATTTCATTGTATTTTGATTAGATTGAATGACACGTATAAGTTATTTGTGGTTTAATGTCATTCAAGCCCCTTAAGGTTATAAACCTTTACTTGAAAGACCCTTTACTCCAAATATCAATCTATCATAATTATATAGGGTTAATAATGATAACCCAGTCAATTTTTATAACTTTCTCGATTAAGTCCCTAATTTTTTTTTAATTGTCTGAGTCCCTAAACTATGTTTGTCTTATTTAAATTGATATATTTTTGACCGACTATCGGATTATCCGGTAAACATAACTGATAAAATAAAATTTTAAAAACTTAATCGCTAAAATATGAAAAGATTATGGGTTTTTTCCAATATTAATCAAGAAAAAAATATAAGGTAACTTGTTTGGTAACCGGTCAAACATGAAAATATACATTTTTGAATAAGACAAAAAAGGTTTTGGAACTTAAACAATATGAAAAAAGTTTAAGGACTTAAACACGAAAATAAAAAAATTAATAGAGTTTTTTCAATATTAACCCTTATATACAAAGGCTTTTAAAAATTTTTATATTATTAAATTGCAACAACATTTTTTTTACTTTAGTTAAATAATTTTATAGGTTTAATTACCTTACATACTTGTTTCAAATGAATAATTATTAACTTCCAGTAATATTCTTATGTGTTAATATATTGAAAAAATCATATCAAATTTTTTTTCATGATTAGGTCTCTATTTTTTTGCTGATTGCTTAAGTTTTTAAATTATTTTTTATCTTATTTAAACATATATGTTTGACCAGTTATCAAATAAATAATTTTGTTTTTTCACCCGAATAATGTTGGAAAAAACTCACTATCTTTCGTCATTTTACCAATTAATTCCTAAACTTTTTGTATTACCGGCTCATCAGGTATCCGGTCAAAAATATATACATTTAAACAAGACAAAAATAGTTTAAAGATTTAAACAGTCGAAAAAGATTTAGTGACTTAATCGCAAATTTTAGTTTTTAAAAACCTCGGTTTAGAAATTATGATTGGGTTTCAATAGTCAAATTTTATTTAAGAAACCAAAAAAAAAATTGTTAACTTGATAACAATTCTGAAAAAAAAAAAATAACATGAAAAGACGGAGAAACAAAAACCATAAACATATTGATTTTTTTCATAATAAACCTTAAATAACATGAAAAAAAAACACTAGAATCGATAAGAGAGAAGAGAGACTAATGATTAAGATAAAAATATTATTTATTCAATGATATATATCCGAGTCACAATTATACAATGGTTATTTCTTCATGCACCACCTCTAATTTCTCATACACCACCTCTATACATTTGACTTATAAATATTTATTTTATGATTGGATAAAAGTGTGTAAATAAATAAACTATAATGATGAGTTATGAAAAAATACATATTTTAGGTCAATTATAGGATATAGATGTGGTGCATGAATTAACACCCTTATACAATTCATCAACTATTGAATACAAAGGGTTTTTTATTATTTTTATCGTTCGTTAGGTATTTGCAACTTTTTTATTTTGGAATTATAATTTTGAGTAGATTATATAAATAGTTCATGTGGTTTAAGACAAATTATAAATTTGATTTTGAGTTTTTAAAAATTACACTGATAGTCCATATTTTGAGACATTTTCATACTTTCAGACTTAAAATACTAAAGGCCCGTTTAGTTGACTTATTTTCTATGAAAATTTTCGTTGAATATAAGTGTTTTTGAAACCACATTCAAATCCATTATCTATTATGTTATTAGTTCTTAATTTTCAGTTTATAATTTTTAAAATTACAAGTAAACTTGAAAACTTCTTTTTGATATTTTCTCCATTTGATTTTCAATCAAGTCATCCCAAACTCATCTTTAAAACACATCTGGACGACACATCCTCATCTATAAATTATGTTTTTTACAAATTATCATGTTTTCAGTTTTATTAAAATTCCAAACTGAAAATTCTTGTTTATTACATGCAACTTTTCATAAATCTCCATTTTGTCCTTTTTAAATTAATTTCATGTTTGGTCACTAGACAATTAATTTTGGTTTTTGATATTTTTGTAATTATTTGTAATTTTATTATAACTTAATTTATAATTTCTAAAAGAATTTGATTCAAAATTATTAAGTTTTTTTATTTATATATCAATTAGTTGCATTATTATTATTATTATTATTATTATTATTATTATTATTATTATTATTATTATTATTATTATTATGGATTATATATTTCATTATTTTTAATTTATTTTTTTGACAAGAATATTTATATTTTATTTATAAAATGAATCGTTATCTAACTATATATTTTATTTATTTATCCTTCGTTTCTGTTATACATTTCTATTATATATTAATTTATATCTGAAATATAATATTATATAACTATAAAAAATCTTACAGAATATTTATAGTTTTTACAAACTAATTGAATATTCTATAAAAGTTTACTAGTAATATAATCATGTAAACAAATTAAAACCAGACAAATAGACAATTAATAGAAATTAGATAAAACTTTAAAAATCAATAAAGTATTTTATGACATTAGACAAATATTAAATCTAGTTTTTAAATAATTTAAAATTTTTTCAAATATTTTTTGTTTGTAAAAACAAAACAGAAAGAGATAGAAAGAAAGATAAAATGTTAATTACTAAGAAGGGTGTTGTTATACGCACATCCTTCAAATTCACTAATTATACTAATTGCACACACTCTCTTTCTTAATTATTTAATTAGTGTTATGGGTCCCACAAATGTCAAATCAATATATTATTTCTTTTTATTTTTAAAAATCTGAAACGCACGTATACTTGTCACACGCTTCCCATATTATCACATCACCTTTTTTTGTTTTTTTTTTTTTTTGTGATGTAATATTCTTAAATGCTTATGACACAAGTGTTTCTATTGTACATCATCTTTAGTTTCCTGTTTTTTTATGCTATGGGTCTCGCATGCTAATGACACACCCCCTTCTTTTAAAGGTACGAAAAAATTTTGAGCTCAAATCCCCTATTGTATTAGCGGTATTCTAACGTAAATCTCATATTTTTGCTAATCACACATCATATCTTCCTTTATGCGAGAAGGGTTATTAATTTTAATCAGTAACTTTCACATCATACAATGAGAAATATATGATTAGTAAAAACTAAAGGGTTAATATTGAAAAAACTCAACGAACTTTCATAAATTTATTGATTAAGTCACTGGACTTTTTTTTTAATGTTTAAGTCCCTGAATAATTTGTCTTTATTCAAAACTATATATTTTTACTTAATATCGGTTTAACCGGTAAAAGATTAGTTTACTAAATGATTTAATATTGAAAAAACCCAATTTTCTTTGTTTATTTTCACGATTAAGTTATTGGAAATTCTTTCTTATTATTTAAATCATTGTACAGTTAACCAGTTCATGACATGTTAAACAAGTCAAATATATAGTTTTGAACAAGACAAAAATAATCCAGTGACTTAATCGATAAATCCATAAAAGTACTTACCCAAAATTAAAAAGCAAATGATGTACATTTAGTTAGTTATTAGGTCTTGGTTGAAAACAATTTTATGCACCCTTTAAACACAATAGGGTACCAAATTGAAAGAAAAAAAATGTTTCTAATATGATGTGTGTGTGTGTGTGTTTCTCAACATTATATCCTTATTAAATTGACATTTTTCTTTTAAAGATGTAACAAATGTGTCAAAGTTGATAGTTTTCTTGTAGCCAAAGGTTTATAGCGATGATAAGCTATATTTTTAGGTCACTTCAGCAATCTCAAGAGAATATATTCCCAAATCACATGAGAATATATTCTATCTTTTCTTCTGTACCATATTTGTATTCCAAACAAAATCAAAAGCTTTACATTCGTAAACTCTTATTGGGGAAGGAAAAGAAAAAAAGGCTCCAAAACAGAACAATATGGACAACATTGATCTGGAATGTATATAACAATCCAAAACTAAATCCAAACAAAACTTAAAAGAAGTATACCAGTTCAGTTCTAAACGGATTCATATACACATAGTCACATACCAACATTTTACACTTGTATTTACTCGTATGTGTTTTAAGACGGTAAAATATCGGGGATACTTATGGAACCCGTATATAAATATATACACATTTAATGACTGATTCATTTAGTAACTACAAATTTTGTAGGAGGGGGTTCTACAACCCTTTTTGCTAATTAAACATCCCTTCTTGATGTGAGAGGAAAGATCAAGTTTAATATACCCTTCGTCCCCCCTCTTTGTAGTTTGTAGGAACTAAACCCGGCAATACGTGTATCCGTGTCGTGTGTCAGACACGAATTTGTAAAACACGAACACGACACGAATTATAGAACGTATCTGGATATGAAACAAGAACACGACACGTAAAATATTCGTGTGACACGTGACGCGACACGAATAAAATGTGTTTATAAACGTGTCACAGGAAAACACGAATTTAATAAATATATATATATATAAATTTATAAATCCAAAACATAATAATTCAAGTATCCATGAATTTGAAACCTTAAATACTAGTTTATACATGTCAAATACGTGTTTTTGTGTAACACGGTTTTTATGCGTGTTTTACATGTGTTTATACGAGTAAATTCGTATTTGACACGGAACACGAATTTATAAAACTCATATACGAAAATCTCGTGTCGTATTCGTGTCAATTCTGCCGTGTACCAAATTGTCGAGTCTAGTAGGAACCAAAACATCTGTTGAAATATAGCTGAATTTTGAGATCATTTATCGTATTCACATAATTTTTTATATGTGAATTTTTAAGATGGTCCTTCCGTTCCAATTTAAATTGTCAACCTTGCTATTCTAAATTATCTCAAAATACATGTCCACTTACAAAAATAAATGAATATAATTTATTAAGTTCCAATAACAATCCTATGTTGTAAAATAGTTTTTTTCAAGAAATTGATTAAGTAAATAAACAAGGTAAAATTGTCCTTTTAAGTATATAAAAGATGTAATAATTATCTACTTCTTAGGAGTATATACATTTTATTTTGGGACGAAGATATAGGTTGCATTTAGTTAACGAAAACTAGTCATTTTTCAATTTCAGTTTTCAAGATTTTTTTTTAGAAAAGACAAGGGTTTCTATGAAAAATGAAAACTTGTTTAGATGATAAGTTTTAGTTTAAAAAAAAAATAAGATGAGTCTTATAAAATAAGAAAAATAGGGCAGGTGATAGAAAAGTAAGAGAGAGAAAGAGAGTATTATAAAGAAATATAGGGTAGGTAATAGAAAAGTAAGAGTGAAAATATGAAAAGTGGTATTTTAAAAAGTGAAATGAAGATTTATGAAATTGTTGTTAAGTAAACAAGTTTTCATTTTTATTGAAAATTGAGATTTTTGAGTTATTACTCATCTACACTCTAATGTATCAACCAAATAGTATAGCAAGACACCTATGGAAATCATAATTGCTAGTGATGAGTGAATTCAGGTATGATGAAATGATGAGAAATCAATGAAGGAATATGAATGATGATGATGATAATGGTGATGATGATGATGAATTCATTCATAAAGGAGTGGGCATCATCAAGCAATAAAAAGCTTTTGGTTGAAATGTGATGCCATGGGTCAGTCTACTTTCCCTACAAATGTGGTGGGGTCATCATATAGTCCAGAAATCATTAAACTAGGTGCAATGTACAAGTAATGATGCATGAGATACAAGTTAGAAAACTTTTAATTTTGACAAATTAAGTTACAACAGTCTAATATAATCACCCCATAAGTTGACCATCAATCAAACAAGCATTTAAAAAAATAAAAAAAAAAAAAAACTCAATCAGTGGTTTGGTCATGGTGTGGACACACTGAAATCCTTGGATTCTAAGGCATAGTGGTATCAGAATGGCATCACATTCTAATTCCTGAACCCACCTGAAGGTGAATCCATAAATGAAAAGCCGAAACTAATCGAATAAATATAACCAAGATCATGCCAGGTTTAGATCTAAGAGAATATAGCTTAACTACAGACATGTGTTCAATATGATCTCAAGAGGGTCGGGAAAAAAAATTGAAAATGAGATGATGCACCTCTAAAAGAACCAGGGCACGAGTCTTTCTGTTCCTTAGACCGCACAGCGATTGATCAAACCTAACTGCAACCAACATAAGATTCCATTTCAGAAGCAGATTACCCGAATAATGTAGTGTTTATTGTATGTTTTTATGCATAGTATAGTATATATTTCAATAATTCGATGAAAAAAGGCTAATGTTGAGACTTGAGACTAATGATGGTGATGTTATATACAAATTTGAGCTTGTAGAAAGTGGAAGGATATGCATAAAACGTTTCATGTGTGCATACCTCCTACATTCGTCATGAGGGTTCAGTCCATGGGTGGGATGTCTCGAGGAAGCCTATATGCGCGGTCTTGATCCATGTTCCGTATAAAGCTGGGCATGTCGAACCTTGGCCCTGCAACTGTACGGTATATGTAAAGTTTTTCTACTGGACAGCTATCAGATATGGAATCGAAGTCTCCTCGCTCGTCTATAACTTCAACATTAAGCCTAGGCATCTTTCGGCTTAGCAGTTTACATGCTCCAAGACTAACCGAACATGAAGACATCCAAAGGGATCGCATTGTCTCCAATTTGGAAACGTTAGCCAATAGAGCCTTGTCCCCAAAAGGGCAATCTCGAATCTCAAGCTTACGAAGGCTGTCACAGCCGGACAACACATGATGTAGGCCTAAATCGCTATCCCCGGCAAAGGCTATAGAAAGCATCTCTAATCTCTTAGCCCTTGTCCCAATGTACTCAAAGACACGATCTGTGAGGAGACCAGACAACGAGAGACGTTGAAGTCCCTTACAGTGCTCAACTATGGCTCCAAAACCAACATCAAGTGGCTCAAATGTTAGGTAATCAGGAGCTCGAGGTTCAAGAATGCATAGCCGGAAGCAGGTTAGGTTAGGACGGTTCCTGGCGATGGCAATCAATGCAGAATTTGACATCTGCCGACAGAAGTAAAGAACAGACTGGAGCTTGGAGCACCCCTCAGACACTGCAACCAGGCCTTGTTCTGTCAAGGATACATTTGCATCGGCAACAAAAGGATCAGAAGGGAAAACCCTCAATTCTCGCAAGTCCTTACAGCACATAGAAAGGGCATTGAGCCCAGTGTCCTCGATGTAATCCAAAACCTGCGATCATATCTTTCATTAATTATAGACATAGACATAAATGCCAAAGGGAGATCTCATCATTAAACATCAAATATCATAAATATTGTTGCAAAACCCTGAATATAAAAAACCTGACGGGCATATGTCTACAATTTCCAAGTTTAAAATACACAAAACGGAACGCGCAAAATTTTATCACCATGTGTGAATAGCAATCAGCTTGAGATCACTGGCATTTATACTACATGACGAAGTAGGCGAGCAATGGTGAAAAAGAAATGTAAACAAACAGAACTTACCCATAGACGCTGCAGATTAGGACACTGACTGACAATCTTCGTAACGTCGGGGCTGCGAATAGTAGCATAACTGAAGTTTAAGGAAGTGAGCCTTGAACAGACAGAATAAAACGCTGGAAGATAAGACGGAACGACGTCCCAAAATCCGGAAAGGTCCTTAAGCTTCTTGCATCTAGAGAAAGCCTCTGATAAACCTGAATATACATCAGATCGAACTTCTGCAGAATAGGTACCTGTGCCCATTTCCACAAGCTGTGGGGCTCGGAATAGTAGGGTGGGAAGCTTTTCAAGGGGGACAGCACGATTGAGTCGAAGAGTCTTCAGGTTAGGTGAGCGAGCAACCAGGCGTTGGAGGGCTGAGAAACTCACCTCAGAACCCAAGCAAGCCATATTAAGAGACTCCAATGAGGTACAAGTGTCAGGGAAATGGCTTAGCCAATGCCCACTTAGATCCAACACATCACTCTCCCGCAGATCCAATTCTCTCAGATTTCTACATTGCAAATGAGGATAACACATTAATACAAATCTAAGTTGATTGAAAAAGAGGAAGTATCAACTGTCAAACATTGCTGACTAACCGATGAAACCACATTCAAAAGCAAATAATTCACAAACCCTTAAACACAGACACACTCAGTTGATGAGGCAAAGAAAAAATTTATAAATAATTCATATAAACATATGTTTTCACCATCTAGCACTAACTGGAGTCTCCAAATCAGAAAATCTTTCATTCAATTAGTTAAAGATGGCCAGGCAAACGCAAATAGACATCCTATGCATAATAATTCTTGTCAAAAAGAGTATGAAGCTTCAGATTGATCCAAAGTAACACATTAAGCACCAAAAAATCATTTCAATGAGGTAATTACACAAAGAGGCTAAGGAAAAGCATTACACTTTTACAAAAACAAACACGTTTGTCGCTCCATGAATTAGGAATTCAGTACATAAACGAGAAGAATTAAAGCAAGGTGAACAAATCAGAAGCAAATGCCGGCAAGTTTAGACCTCACTTTAAAAAGAGAATGGAACAAGAAATTACAATGGAACAAGATAGAAGGAACAAGAAAGACCACCGTTCTACCATAAAAAGAACAGATGGAACAAGAAAGACCACTGTTCTACCATGTAGCAAACAATAAATTACAATGTCTGCAATAATTCAGTGATAACATTCGTCCAATCATGATACGCTCAACTTTTAAATCTCTTTAGTAAACTAACTCAAAGTGTCATTCACAAATAGATCGGTAACAATGAAAGAAATTTCACCTGCAATTGGCGGCAATTGCAGCAAGTCCGTCGGTACTGAAACCCTCACAAGAGGACAACACCAGAACCTTAAAGTTCTTAAACGATTTAGAGATCAACTCCAATCCTTCATCTGTAACCACCATCCGCTTAAGCTTAATCTCCTCTAACCATGGATAAGCCCTAGACATTTCAGAGATCCAAGGCTGAAAATACCCTCCCCAACCTTCCGGCACCAAATTGAAGTCCGCAAAATGCGGTTTCCCTTTCAACTCCACAGATCTCACTTCCGGAAACCTCCTGGTCATGATCATCGGACTCACGGCGTAACAGTTTCCGACGAAAATCCTCCTCCGGCACCACCTCTCAATCTCGTACCACGATTTGCACACCAATGAAACAACATTCCTGTCTTTGTGTGAAGTAATGAACGAGAAAACATGCTCCAACACCTCCTCCGGAAACGAATACGCCATTCTCCACCGCCGGACGCAAAATCAACGATGAATCACCGGAAATCTTCAAATTTAAGCACGATTTGTCACAATGATCTACAGTTCAGCGTCAGATCTTAGTAATCTAACCTTAAAAAACACCATTAAAGAGCTCAGATCAAAGAAGTTTTTCAGTTGCAGAGATGGTTGTATGACATGATTGGTGTGATTAAATGTAACTGTGGTTATATAACGTGTGTGCGGTGGTGGTGGTGGGTACGGCAATAGATCGACGGTGAAAAAAAGTGACACGTGTAGATTAGGATGCTATGGACCGTTGGATGAAGAGAGGTATTTTCATGGAGGTCAAGGTAGTCTTATCCTCTCGCGACGAAGCGCAGCCGCAGAAAACGAGTTTTGTGTATACGAGCGGGGGAAGTGTTTGTACTGTACTACTGTTTTTTAACCTACAACTAGCCTTAATTACAATTTTAGTCCCTCTTCTTTTGAAAGTTACAATATAAGCCCTTTATTTTCATTCAAATTGAAAACGGTAACACCTTTTCCTTCGTATTTAGGGTATGTTTGTCATGACTAGCTGTAACTTTTAGTAGCTGAAATCCTTTAGAATTTAGCTTTCTAAAAGAGATGAATCTTTCTGTTTTTATATATGTGTTTGGTAAAATTAAATGTAATTGTAGCTTTTAATATTAAATGACATAAAAAAACATTAATATTAATTAAAAATTGTAGTAAATAATTAATTGGAGGGTAAGAAAATAATTTGTTTGACCCAAATCTCAAGCTCGTTTTGAAAGCTACTGCAAGTAGATTCTTGTGGAAAAATTTTCACATCTGAATTAAAAGTTTAAATTCATATCAGCGAAACAAAACTTTTGAATTTAAGCTTTTAAAAATCAAAAACTGAAGTTTCTAAAAATTTCCTGCCAAATGTCTAGGAGTTTAAGCGGAAAAAAAAACCACCTCCTTGTTTTAAGAAATAAAAAATTATAAGTGTGTTTTTGTTAAAATGAACATACCCTCTCATATTGCAATAAAATAACTTTTTATTAAAAAGACTTGCTAACATGTTTAAGAGAAAAAAATTAACACTATTTATGATGTGATCTTGCTATAATGCACTAGAAAAACTTTTTAAAAAATATTATTTGTTAATATGTGCTTTTAATATAATTTATTATAAGGTTTATGTTTTAGTAGACTATTTTTACACATTCTTTTTTAGTTAATTTAAATTAAACTTTTATAAATAATAGATTTGTCATCACAAAAAAATTTAAAAGTAAATTGCTATTCGACAATATTTATAAATAAATTTATACTATCAAGCAAAATATGATATTAATATTCAGTTTATTATTATGTAATAAATGTTAATTGACTATAACTTACATTTTATCATGATTTTTTTAATATCATAATATATATAGTTCATTGTGATGTTTTCTTAATTCTATTTTTTTTATCTTTATGTTTTAGTTTATAGAATAATATTTTGTTTATATTTAATTTAATATAATGTTTGATTAAACTCGAACCGTTATCTAAAACTTTAGTTTATTTCAGTTTATTTATATTGTTGGTTTTTTTTTGTTTATTAACAATTAATCAAGTTCATTGTTGATATATAAAAAGCCATCATTGCAAGTTAATTGGTTTAAATAATTGTTAATCCAGTTGATATAATAAGAAATTGGAAGCACTAAGGGATAATGAAATATTATTGGGTATCCAGTAGGGATCAAAAAACCCGTGAGGACCCGATTAGGTCCCCAATAAGGTAATAAGAAACCAAACATGAAATGAGACGGGGACGGTTTTGGATTTTGGAGAAAATGACCAAGAGGAATTCGTGTTCCGTTGTCATTCTTATTGATCATGAGTCGTTTGTTGTTCAAGACAACATTTTTTTAATTAGTTAGTAATAAATTGCAAAACAGTTACAATGACACTCAACTATTGTGGCCACCATGATTGTCTATCGTGACGGCAGTCTGAAGTTAAGACCCGTCATAAATTTTCGATTCGTTCTCTATTTACATAAAATATTTATTTTACAAAAACAATTGTTTTAAAATGTAAATCAATCCACTGCGAATGTCACTATCATTCATCGTTAGTGATTGTCTTACTACGTTTTCATTGTTGTTTACTCTAAGTAGTAGGTTTCTCTTCTGTCAATTTTTAGATGTTTTTTCGGTATTTGTTGTTATTATAATTAGTTTACTCATTTACCGTCAAATAATTTAAATCCGTTTTAAGGGTTTTTTTGGTTAGACGATATAAATTTTACATCAATCTGTCATTTCTCTTTTGATATAAAACCAAATAAAAATATGAAACGATATGATTATGTTATAATTTAATCGTTAAGATTCAACTTGATTTCAATAATTAGTGATGATACAATTAGATTTCAATAATTTTTGCTTGACATAAACAAATTAGAAATAAAGATTTTTGTTATAAGTTATGTAGTGCACTAATTGAACATTTATGAGAACCATATGAAAATTTAAAAAGTTAATGTTTAAGACTTAAATAGAAAAATGTAATATTTTTTGTACATCATTGGCATGTTGAATCAATATAACTGTATATTAATTATTATTATCAGTCTATTTTAATAAGTTAATTTAAAAAAAATTAATTAATGGAACTTTTTTATATTTTATTGAATAATTTTTTACGTCATAAATAAAAATTTTAGCCTAATTAAGTAATTGTTTAAATACAAATCAATATAGTATAAACTTCTAATTTTTTTTCTGGGATTCAAAAAATTAGGAAGAAACTTTGGATTTTATAAAAAAAGTTTTGTTGGTTAACATTAATTTTACTTACATTGTCCGAATTCAAAAAAAATACTATTGATTTTAATTGGACTTATCCTAGAAAAACAATTATGTTTTTATAGCTTTATTGATTTTGTTTGTTAGGTTTATTTTTTAACGTTTTAATCATCATGTTTTTTTATTATTAGAATTATGAAATTCGTTACCATTAACGGCATCACGTTAAAAAAATGCGTAACACTTTTGTTAAATGTTTATAGTTAAAAAAATTGATTTTTTTTATCATTTTATCAGTTTGGCTTCTGAATGTTTTTTTCCTAAAAAATTTAAACCGATTTACTAAAAACAATACATAAATGATTGCTTAAACATTAAATTCCGTATCAGATTTGTTATGGGAAAACTTACAAAGACCGTCTGATAAAATACTAAAACATATTTTTTTCAACTTAAACATTAAACTAAAATGTTTTTTATATTAAATAAACCTTGAAGCTAGATTTTAATAAAAATAAATATTTATGTTTTTATATTGTTGAATTATTGTTTTATACTTTATTTGTTTTTATTTATTATCTCATTATTTTTTATTGTTTATAACATGTTACATATAGTTATAAACAATGTATTCCTTTAACCGTAGATTTTGATGAACTTTAAATAAATTTGAACTTATTATTTTTGTAATTCAAATAACAAACATAACTAAAATAAATTTCAATTCCTTTATATCATTTCATGACCTAAACGAGATCCTAGGTTCATCAAGACATGTATTTGATGCAATCATGCAAATTGCTTCACAATGTTTTTTTTCACATCCAAAACATCTTTGAATGATTCAAATTGCATTAATGAACTCCAAAGACTGTATAATATCACGGGCCAAAACATGATTTTAAACAGTTTGTAAATAATGACACACTATACATACATCAGATGTCACAGTTGATTCAGTTAAAGTATATCATATATAATAAAGACTTGTGAATAAATTGGATCCCACTTTCAATAATTTAGTTTGAATGAGTAGGTTGTGGGGTTGAAGACCAAACACAAAAGATCTAATGTTAAAGGGAGTGAAGGTATCCACACATGCTTCTTAGATTTCTTGCCTTTATTTTTTCTCTTCCACAAAGTTAAATGCTACAAGCTTTTCTTGTAATTGACATAATGCATTTGACTTTGATAATTAAAAAGTGTATTTCTTCAATTGAAATGCTTCTATCTTACTTTTGTTCTTTTACTAGCACCAATAGCAATGGAAATTTTGGCCCCATGCATTTCTTTTTCATTCTATTAAAAAAAATAAATAAATAATTCGAACTATTGAACGATATCGTTATTGATAAAATTTTATGATAACACATAGAGACGTTGAAAGCGAGAACATCAACATGGTAATGAAAAGTCTTAGGAAGAACATGATGAGTTGTTATGACTTTTTTTTATTATATTACTTTACAAAGACTGAATCAGTTTTAATAAAATGTATTGACACGTCTATCCTTCAATTAGCAGAGATCAATGATTCTTGAAAATTTTGCTAACGCTATAGAGTATATGTTTTTGTATACTACAATATAATGGTGTTCTTGGTATTCATTGTATGTTACGAAGATCGTAGAAATGAAAGAAAGAAAATGTTTCACTATTTAAGTTAGAAATAAAAGTATGCAAGTGGAAGATAATAAATATACAGTGAGTTGTTAAAATATTATATTGTTTTTTTTTTTGTTTAAAATTTGAATGAACAACGATATTGTGAATTTTCAAAATTGGAATGTCATGCCACCATAATAAAAATTAGAGTAAATTACATAAATGGTCCCTGTGGTTTATAGCAAATTACAGATATCGTCCCTAACTTTTAAAAATTACACTGGTAGTCCATATTTTGAAACCTTGTTACGGTTTCAGTCCCTAAGCAACTCATTTTTTTAAATATTCCAATTTTGCCCTTAGAAACTAATTTCACTTATGGTCCTTAATGAATTAATTAAGTTTTTACTTTATATTTAATTATTTGTATATTCATAAATGTTTAATCAATAAGTAATATTTTATTTATTATTATAAGAATTTATCTACAATTTATTTATGTACTTTACCTATATAATAATAAGTTTCATACCTGTTAATTTTAAATATATATTTAGTTATTTCTACATTCGTTCATTTTGAAGAAAAATATATATTTTTATTAATTTTGTTTTATAAAATATTTTCCAATCTATTTGTATATATTTAATTAATTTATCGTTCTTATCTTCATATATTAACTTTTAAACGATATTAAAGGTGTTTTTGAAATTCTAAACATATAAATATGTACATTCATTTATAGATCATAAAAATTATTTATTCTTAATTTATAGATTTTTATTGTTAGAATATTGTATATTTTACATATGAAATAGTGTAAGTAAAATCGTATATTCCTAATAAACTTAACAAGATTGTAATCTTTTTAGCATTTTTTAAATTTTTTTGGGTGTGACATATCATTTTTCTAATGTTTGAAGAGTATAAAATACTAGTTCAATTATTAAATATACATCATTCTTTTAATTTTTTTCTATTTTTTATTTTTATTTCACAAAATACAACATATAAGCAACTTTTAAATTATTTCAAAAAATCTATTGATAATTTTAGATAATTTTTTTTAAAAAAAACTCTATTTAAAAATTAAAAAATAAAATATTATTTTAATATTAAAAAACAAAACATTATAAAATGACATTAAATATATTAAAATCTTATTTAAAACTATCAAAGATATTTTAGAAATAATTTAATAAAATTTCTCATATTTTTTTGTTTATGAAATAAAAATAAAAAAGAAGAGAAAAAGAAGTAAAGTAGAATTTATATTTAACAATGAACATATATTTTATACTATTCAAACATTAGAAAAGAATGATATGATATACTCATAAAAAATTTAGAATGCTAAAAAATTGCAAGCTTGTTAAAGATTATTAAAAATAATATATTTTTACTAATATCATTTCATATTAGAATTTATAATGTTTTCTAATAATATTTATAAAATAAGAAGGGATGCTTTTTACTATTTATATATGAATGTACATATCTTACATGTATAAAATTCCAAAACAATGTGAATAACATTTGAAAATTAGTATGTGAAAATAAGAAGGATAAATTAATTAAATATATAGATAGAAAAAAAGAATTTATAAAACAAAAATTAATAAACGAAATAAATATTTCCATCAAAAAGAATGAAATTATAAAAATACAAATAATAATATATAAATAAAAAACTAAATTAATTGATTAGGGACCATATGTGAAATTCATTTGTAAGGGCAAAATTGGTATTTTTAAAAAATTGAATTGTTTAGGGACTGAAAGCGTGATAAAGTTTTAAAATATGGACCATCAGTGTAATTTTTAAAAGTTAGGGACGAAACCTGTAATTTACTATAAACCACAGGGACCATTTATGTAATTTACTCTAAAAATTAATAATCAATTGATTAGGGGTGTAAATGAGCCAAGCTACTCGTGAGCTACTCGAACTCGACTCGTTAAAAGCTCGAAAAAACCTCGAGTTAAACGAGTTCGAGCCGAACTCGAGCCCGAGCTTCACATATTGAGCTCGCGAGCCTAAACGAGCCTATATATAAATATATTTTAAATTAATGAATATATAATATATAGATTAAATTAATAAAAATAAAAAGTTATATATATCTATATAATATATAAAGGATTATATAAATATTGATTAAAAAATTAAATATATAATAAACGAGCCGAGCTCGAGCTTCACATACAGATCTCGAAACGAGCCGAGCTCGAGCTCGAGCCTGGTACTTTTACACGAGCTAAGCTCGAGCTTAAACGGACTCAGGCTGACTCGTTTACAACCCTACAATTGATAGATTCATTACTGCTTAAACTGTGAGATATGTTTTTTTTACTGATATTGTATAACTTTCTTTTCAAATACCATCTATACTATATATAATAAGAAAACCACTTGGAGTTTCTGGACCATTGGATGGAAATAAATCAATGGTCCAGATTAATGACAAATCATAATTATTTATGAAATGTCTCTTATACCCTTAACTAAAATAAATAATTACACCTATGCCATATATTAATTTTTAGAAGTTACCAAATTCAACTCATAATTACTTATGAAGTTACCAAATTCAACTCATTACCTATATATGGATTATTAGGGTTATATTTTTGTCTCCAATGTGTCAAATGAGTATATTATAAAAAATTAAATTACAATTGAAACTGGTTGAAAATCACATAAAGTGTGTTCAAGTGCATATAATATAATTTGCCAATAATAGACATGGATATTTTATGATGTTCAAATCCTATCTGTATTAGAGACAATTAGTGCCACAAAAATATCAAATTGACACATTACGTAAAATTAGTGACACAAAAATATCAAAATGATAAAAACAAACATTGTAAAATACAATTTTACAAGTAGGGTCTATCCGAAAAAAATTATTGTAACATCAATTAAGTAACTTAATTTAATTACCCAGGTGTCTGTGGGTCATAATCTAGTTTGTATTAATTTAAAAAATTTTATTCTTAAATTTCTATAAAATTTCTATATTTTTAGGTAATATAATTTAAGATTTTTTATAAATGTTATTTAATAAATAAAATATTTTAAAATCGTATCTATAAATACATATACATAAGAAAAAAAATAGATCTGGAACTGAAACTTAAATTTAGATTAAATTGAGACACATATAAATTATTTTTTTAAAATTAGATAGATGTAGATAAAGCTTAAGACTATAAGAAGATTTAATTTAATTTTATTATAGATAAAATTACACACGATATAATATATTATCTTTTTGTTATATATATTTAAGATTTTTTTTATACATCAATATATTTGCATTTACTTAAATATGTTTATAAATAAACAAATAATATCTATTAATCTTTATAGATACTAGAGAAAATGATATATTTTAATATTTTATTCTATTTTATTTAGAAATATAAATTGTAATTATCTTCTTAGTTGTAATGTGGTGATGCCATGTGACAATTTGTGTTCTTTTTTTATTAAGTAAATTTTAATAAACACTAATGTCTTATATATATATATATATATATATATATATAGACTAAAGATCTTTTGTGAACACTTTATTCGTTGTGAACATTGTGAACAACCATAAAATAGCTTTGAATCTTATGAATCTTGTTGAAAATACTACCGAACCCTTCTATTAACCTATTAATATTATTAAATCCTATGGATTTTATTGAATCCTATGAATTTGTCGAATCTTATGAATCTTGTTGAATCCTATGCATTTTTTCATAAAAATTACTATGAACCTTTTGAATGTTCTGATTATAGACACTTCTTTGAACCTTTTGAATCATATGAATCATGTTACAAACATTTGTTGATATATATGAATGCTTATATGTATTTTTTTATTTGTTTACAATGTTCACAACGAATAACTTGTTCACATTGGATCTCATCCCTATCAGGTTCATCAGCGTACCTATTAGATTTCAGCGTACCCTAATGTGAATGATCATTCCCATATATTTTTTTCGAATAGACGTGTATAAGACAACATTATAAGATTTTCTTTCTTCAAATGGAGCAATATCATAAATCTTGTGAATGGTAAAAAAAATCATGTGAATGGTGTGAATGATCATTCACATAAATATACATTGAGCATTCACATAATTTTTAAGGACACAGAAAGTGTGAATGTATGTGAAATTCATATATCAGGTGTATAATTTTAATTTAAACATGGTTATGAGAAAAAAATTTAAAAAATATTTTTTAAGGTTGGTACCTTCGGGTGCACTTGATTTCGAGAGATACTTTTTTGAACCTGTCTCTCTCTCTCTCTCTCTCTCTATATATATATATATATATATATATATATATATATATATATATATATATGTGTGTGTGTGTGTGTGTGTATATATATATATATATATATATATATATATATATATATATATATATATATATATATATATATATATATATATTGAGGTTCTATGGGGCTCCACGATGTATTGTGAACCGGGAAAACCAAAAATGCACAATATATTAAATAAGGATGCAATAAGGGCATAATTGGAAGTTTAAACAATTATTTAGTTAGATTAAGATATTTAAAATATTCTATATTCAAATAACCGGATATATATTATGGTAATTGCTAAAATTGTGGAGTTTTTAGTTAGGATAGATTGCATTTGTTTTGACTTTCTATCCATGCATGTCTTCATACGGTTTTCATCTCCACATTTAAAGCTAGGCATCCGATTGAAATTGAATTTATATGCATATCTTCAATGCATAAACATTATTGAAATTGAATTTATATGCATACTAAAATTACCTATATGCATATTGATATATATATATATATATATATATATATATATATATATATAATATAGGGGTGGGTTCAATGGAAAACCACTATGCACCTGAAAACTATGGAAACCTACGCAAACCGTCCGATTTGGTGCATTTCATGAAAAATGCGGTGGCATGATCGTAAATAAGGTGATGCATCACGCGGGATTTTGATGCATCACGCGAGAAATTTGATGCATCACGCGGGATTTTGATGCATCACCCGGGGAATTTGATGCATTTGTGGTGGTGCAGTGCGGTTTTCACAAGTTTTCAGGTGCATGGTGGTTTTCCATTGAACCTCCCTATATATATATATATATATATCTATATATATGATCAGTGATATAATCACTGTTATTTTCATGTGTTTTTGTTATGTTTTAGTGTGTAAATATGAGATAATTGGTACTGCTAATGTAGGTTTTTGTGTTTTCAGTTGCTTGGCAAGAAAGTAAAGGAAATAGCAGCTTGAAAGGGGAATTTCGTGCAAGGCGTCCTAGCCAGCGTCCCAGACGCCCAGGAAACGCCCAAAACTCCCTGAAACAGAGTCTGAGCGTCCTAGCCAGCGTCCCAGACGCCGGGGGCGACGCTGGTGCGGAAATGTGGCGAAACCTGCAGTTTTTTAGGGAGGCAGTTACCATTTTCAAGTGAGTTCGCATTTGGGCAGTTTCACACACACAAAGGTGCGATTTTGGGAGAAAAATCAGAGGAGGAAAGCAACCGGAATCAAACGAAGATCAAGGATTGGCATCCGATCGATTGTATTTACACATTATCGGTAGTTTTAATGTTTTCATCCGTGTTTGACATTGTTAGTAAGTTAACCCAAGCTATGCTTGGCTAAATACTTAGTGGTGTTTGTTCTTTAGTTTGCACACTATGGTTTGAATGAATGTTTAATTAATTTCAGTTTCCAATTGCGCTTAAAGGGGTTGTGGATCTTATTTGTGAATGAATGGTTGTAATCAATGGATATTGTATGTAACGAGGTATAGCGATATCATTAGTTGTGCCGGCTCATTCATATGGGGAAGACAATTAATAGACGGCGCATACTTCGTCTTAAGAGTATTTGTTGTGAAAACCAATTCATTTATATGGAAACTGTAAAAAGGGGATTATATTTGTATGAGTAAATGTGAATGAATAGTAAGTGTATCTATAATGGTTGATGTCCATGTCATTGATTGTGCCCACTCTCTATAGGGGAGGAAGACAGTCAATAGAGTGGTATACGTTGTTTTGGAGCATAAGTTGCAAATTCGTATCAATTCGTGTAAATGGAATCCATAACATTCTGAATCACCATAGTGTGTAAAACAAGAGAGAAAACACCCTCTTTCCTCTAGTGACACTTCGTAATTTCAATTCTTGTGTGTGACATCGCCATAATAGTATTTTACAGTAGGAAATTAGTTCAAAACAAATGATTTCAATCCTAATCCAAACAGTCTCTGGACTAGTTTAGCAACCTAACATTCCCTGTGGATTCGATCCCACTTACCCTATCTATATAGTGTTTTTGGGTTATATTTTTGATACTCATACGACTGGGTCTATCAAAGTCTTAAAGTCGACGCATAATACATTTCTAAAGAGATGCAACTCAAACCTATATAAACACATACTTCGATTATGAACTAAATACCCTACCGATTGAACCTAAAACTAACTAGGGCATAAAAAAACCCCAAATACGAAATACACACTTCGATTATGAACTAAACACCTCAATGAACACGAAATATGCAACAATTCACTTCTATTTAACAAAATAATCGAAGTTGCAACGACGAAAAAAAAACGATTGTTCACACGTGAATGTTTGCTTTTCCCCCTTTTTTTTTTTGAAAACCTTGAACCGTATGCATTGTGTCTGTGTACTTGAAGAACAAAGTTTAATCTATTTGAGTATGCATGAGCGATTTCCAGGATAAAGATGGAGGGAGGAATCTTAAGCGAAATCCGGAGCAAATACCGATTATGGAAGGAGGGCCAGAATCGCGGTATGCAACGAAGGAAGGTGAATTTTAGCTAAATGAATCTTCTTCCAATTTTGCCCCTCCGCGCGTGATATGTTGTGCACCGGTGCAACAAAGTTCAACTTAATTACCCTTTTGCCACTAAAATTTGATCCATTGAAATTATAGATCTAACGGTGTATGGAGGTTCCCAAGTTGCACAATGTATACAGGTTCCCCATAGAACCTGACCCTATATATATATATACATATATATATATATATATATATATATATATATATATATGTATGTACGTACGTATGTATGTATGTATGTATGTATGTATATTTATTTATTTGTGTGTGTGTTTGTTTTTTGTTATCGTGAAAACTAAATATATACCGAGAAGTGTGAAAAACACTATAATTCATTAATTTTGTATATTGATTCATTAATTATAGAACTAATGTCTAAAAATAGAAACAACTTTGTGCATATTTAGCATTTATAGCAATATTATTTATTTTTATCATTAATAACATCAATTTTTACATTTTTTTTATCATTTATAGCAAAACTTAAAAGTTGTTGCTATAAATGATAAAAATAATACAGAAATTATTGCTATTAAGGATACAAAATACAAAAGTTGGTATTATTCAAATGAAAAAGGGCTAATGACCAAAAATAGTAACATCTTTTGTCATTTTTTTTTCATTAATAGCAACATTATTATTTTGTTATCATTAATAACAATAACTTTTGTTTTTTTATCAATATTAGCAACTTTTAACCCAACTAACTGAGTTTCCAGTTAATATAGCTGACATGGATTCTTTTTGCTGAGTTGGATACCCACGTGTATAACCGGATATACCAGGTTATCCACTCGGCTTCCGGATGTGCCACCATCGCCGTCCGAACCGCCGGAATCTTGGCGCAACATGAGGGCATATTGGGATCGAGTAAGACGTTGTTGAAAAGATATCGTGACCATGGATTCGACAATAGTCTACTTTATTCCAATAAAATCTTAACAAGAAATGTTTTCCGGTGGGGCTTTTGCATGGGGTTGATCGTGATCCGGTGACGATAAACACTCGCTTTTGCTACCTGGCATCGAATGAATGGTGAAGTTTAAGTCAGGTTCGTCTTTTTCGGTCCCAGTTATTGATGGGTTTGTCGAGGGTGTAGCCGAAGCTTGAGTCGTCGTAGAAGGTTGAGACGGGAGGGTCGTGTTTGAGGTTGGAGGCCGGGTCGGGTTGGTTGTTATAGTTGCAGGAATTTTGTTTTGATAGAGAGAAAATGGGGATTTAGTCGAGAGTGGAGAAGAAGAGGGCCCAAAGAAGTAACAATGTGAACACAACTCCGGCAAAGAAGACGGAGGGTCGATCAAGAATGCGAATCGCCAGCTTTTGCCAGCCGGTGGGGGAGAATGCCACCATGGAGGATCCTGAAATTTTAACCTGGTACATCTGATTATACACGTGGGTGTCCAACTCAGCAAAAAAAAATCCATGTCAGCTAAGTTAATTGGAAACTCAGTTAGTTTCCAGCTAGTTGGGTTAAAAGTTGCCAATATTGATTAAAAAAACAAAAGTTATTGTTATTAATGATAAAATAATAATAATGTTGCTATTTATGAAAAAAATGACAAAAGATGTTACTATTTTTGGTCATTAGCCCACTGAAAGAAATACAAAAGTTGATACTATTAGTGACAAAAAATAAATAATGTTGCTATAAATTATAAAAATCAAAAAGTTATTACTACTTTTAGTAATTGAAACTTATTTATAAATTCAAAAGCTAATAAATCAATGTAAATATGTAATGAATTATTACTTTATTTAATTCAAAAATTATGATTCATTATTTATACAATAGCATTTGTTGATTGTTACTCGTGAAGGCATATACCAAACAAATTAAAGTACCAACATATTTTCATACTTTGTATTAATACTAGTTATTGGAGACCCGCGCGTTGCTGCGGGTTCTAAAAATATTAATTACAAAAATAAATATAAAAAACAAATCAATAAATATTTTTGAAACATTTCAAATGACAAAACCCAACAAAACCTAGATCAAAGAGTGAAATAGGAAAAACTGATATATTGATATATGTCCAAGAAGTAAGCCAAATGATACTGTTAGTTAGTTCATATCATTGGTTTCTAGATTTTGCAATGTCAAAATTACAAACAATGTTTTATTAAATCTGATCGGAATCAGAATTAAATAATTAAATATTCATAACGATAATTTGAAATTGTGACATTGATTCGGTTTAATCACCAATTTAATTTGTTGGTTTACAATCAAATCAAATAAATTTATGATGGTAATATCTCTAACAGATCGATTAGGGTCTGTCAACGTTATAATAGTTATTTCAATGTTAAACATGATAATATTTAATACAAAATTTAAATATTGATTAGTTATATTTTAATTATAAGCAATTTCATTAGAATCTTGTATTGTGCATTTGAATAATAGTTTTTTTCATACAATTAAACATAACATAACAGTCTCAAAAGACAACTTCAAACATATGTATGATTAAAATCATAATTTTAGATGTGTAAGAATATATTGTAATAATAAATGTTAAAAGATAACCAAATAAAAATTTATTAAAATAAAGGAGGTTAAATAAAAGATAATATACAAAGAAGATAAGGGTGCATTATGAAAAGTTTAAAGTAAAAAAAAAACACCAACCAATCATGATTGGCGAAGTTGTAAGTTTTCATTGGTCTTTTTCATACAATTAAACATAAGATAATAGTTTTAAAATACAACTCCAAAAATATGTATGATTAAAATCATAATTTTAAGTGTGTAAGAAAATATTGTGATGATAAATGTTAAAATAGGACTAAACAAAAGTTTATTAAAGTAAAAGGGTTAAATAAAAGATAACACAAAGATAAGGGTGTGTTATGAAAAGTTAAAATTAAGAAAAAAAAAAAAGGAAAAACCACCAACCAATAATGGTTGGCCACGTAGTAGCTTTTCATTGGATGAGGAGATTTGTAAATTGTATGTATATATAATTTGATGTCAAAATTCATCTCTGATGTACAACAAATTCGGAGTTAAGATATAATTTTAAATGTCAAATCTATATAATAAATACTAATAAAAGGGTAACTATACTTATTTCTTGTGAAGCCACATGTCATTATCATGAATCGACACGTGTCATTTACAAGTTTTAGAAATAATAAAGATTTTTAAATTATATCTATCCAAATCTAATATGATCTACTTTTAAATTCATACTAAATCAAATCAAACAAAATCTAATATTTTATTAACTTATTAATTATATATAATCTAACAAAAGTTTAAAAAATATAAGAAAATAATTAATATATATATATATATATATATATATATATATATATATATATATATATATATATATATATTAACGGGTCATAATAAATAATAATATCATTTTTATATACTTTTGTTAAAATGATATTTATACATTTACCTTTTAGTTTATTATATTTTATGCATATTAAAAATATCCGCGTAATACGCGGGTAATAAACTAGTATTTAATATAACCATAAATTGTTAGGTGGAGGTGTGAAGTTTAGTCATCACCCTTAAAGTATACTTTAGTCGTTCAAAAGAAAGGTAGCCTTGTCAAAATCTTACATTTGAATCTAACACTAAGGGGGCGTTTGGTTCGCAGATTTTTTTCTCTGGGATTTGCATTTTGTCAAAGGATTTGCATTATGCAGCATTTGCATTTGTCAGAATTTTGTCAAAGAATTTGCACTATCATATAGAATAAATTTGATAATCTGAAGCATGCAAGGTAACTGGGATTAGGGGTGAGCGACAGGTACCATTTCCCGAACCCGAACCGGTACCGACCGATACCGAATTAATATATTCGGTTCGGTATTCGGTTTTTAAATTAGCTAAAATTCGGTATTCGGTTTTTAAATTAGCTAAAATTCGGTATTCGGAACCGAATCGGCACCATATAAATTATACGGTTCGGTATTCGGTTCTTTCAAAACTAATAATTCGGTTTCGGTATTATCGGGATCGGTACCATTTCGGTACGGTCCGGTACCGAGCTCACCCCTAACTGGGATTTAAAATCCTAGGGTGGAGGCTGAGTTTTTAAATAACAATGAATGAATGAATTTATGAAATCTTAGGATTTTAAATCCTTACTAAAATCTGTGAACCAGACATAGAATTTTAAATGTAAATCCCAATGAATCTCAGGAAATCCGCGAACCAAACGCCCCCTAAATGTATGTTCTGTATAAATAACTAAAACTTTTAAGAGCTATAATATTACGAGTATCGAAGGTTTTAGTTTGGTAAAAAATAGTTTCAACTAGGAACGAATAAAAATCTCATTTTTACCGTCTCGTACAGGTATTGTCCCGAACCCATAACGGTACCAATTAGCCAAAGATGGTACGGTACTCGGGACCTATATGTGGCTTAAATTGGGAGTCGGGACTAGTTTAATTCGGTAATTTCTGGTACCGAGTTGTGAATATAAATAGTCATGCTTTTTAAATTCCTAATTTATTCCATATCATTTTCCTAAATCCTAATTATATGCAAAAATCGATTTTAAATCCCGATTTTTCGTTCATCATTCTTGTCAAACAATTATTCAACGTTTATGAAACTTGCATTAGTTACTTGAAAATTGTTGCTAGCTTTTGTTTTTTGTGTTTAATTTTAATATTTAACATTTGCAACACTACAAAATCGTCATTAGTTTGTATAAATAGTGTCACCAAATTTGTGGGCCTTTTATGACATGCATTATAAGTTGTACATCGAACAATGATATTAAACAGGACTAGTACCGATTTTCGATACCGAATACGGTATAGTATCGATCCCGAATATCACAACTTGGTATAGTACTCGGTCTCGTATTTTCGTATAATTCGAGAGTCTGGATGGGTCGGTACGGTACTATTCTCAAACTCATCACTGGTTTCAGCTGTAGCTTTTGATAATAAATAACGTAAATGGATATTAATATTAATTAAGATTTCTAGTTTAGAATTGTTAGAAACGAGAAAATTTGCCCGCATGTCGCGGCGGGGTGTAATGTCATACGAAAATATTAAAATTTATAAAACTAACATATTAACATACATATTTGATATTTGAAGCAAAATGTTATGTTATTCTACTAAATATATTACAATTTTTGAAATTATGCGTTATTGACTTTGAATACAACATTCGATTCCAAAATTGTTCACACCACCACCATCAGAATATAACTTTCGATTCCAAAGTATGTTGAAAAAGATTTAAAAGAATATCAATGTCAATTAAAAAAATATGAAAATGAATAAAAATAAAAAAAATCCTCTATTTTACTTGTTTTTTTTTAACTTTTTCACATTCATACAGTTCTATCCATTCGAAATGTGTTATCCATCACAACTTCATTTAGTAATAATCATCAAAATCAATTAAAGTTTAATATATTAAGTAAACTATTATTAATAATAACGATATAAAACCTATATAAAGTAACTTAAACTTTTTTTACTTTAAAAGACCTAGTACAAATAAATAAGTGATCACAATAAAAAATAAAAATAGAAATACAGTTGCATAATTATTATTACACATCAAAAATATATTTGTAAAAAGAATTCCATGTACTCATGAATCATAATCATCATTCATCGACATTAATCATCGTGTCACATTATCTGTTTTATGTACATACAATTGCTTTGAAGTTTAGAGAAAATAAAAAAGTCATATAAATAATAATAATTATACAATTGTATTTGAGGTAGTGTATAAAAAACATATTCATTATTATTCAAGCATTCGTGAAGAAAGAAGACATATTTCCTTAAAATATATTTAGGAAATGAAATGTTTAATAGTAAATTAGTTTAATTTATGTCAAAGTAATATTTTAAAATAAAAATACATTAGTTTTTGAGTCAACATGTAAGAACCAATTAAGTTAATATAAATAACAATACTCTTGGAGTCAAGAGGTTTTGATGTCAAGACCACTCCCTTCACAAGCCATACACTAACCAATTGAATTACAAGTCTTTTCATTGAAATATGACATAAACATACATATATTAGTATTTTAGTTTTACTATTCATATGAATAACTTATGAATAGGAACATTTACTTTGGTAAATGTTATATATTTAATTAATTAATGTAAAAAAGAAATTTTTTTACCAATAATTCAGGTTCTTCTAAAAACCACTTGAGATAGCGCTTATACAAAAGCTTTTTAACATGGGATGAAAAATTGAAACTCATTCATCTAAATAAGCTTTTAAGCTTCAAGTTTAGAAAAAACGAAAGTTCAATATTTTAAAAAAATTTAAAAGCTCATATATATATATATATATATATATATATATATATATATATATATATATATATATATATATATATGTATTTATGTATGTATATATATGTGTGTGTATATATAGGGTTGAGATCATTGCAGAATCATAATTTAGTGCAGAACTATAGTATCAATCTACACTATATGATTATAATATAGCACTAGAGATAAGATGGTAAATATACAATTAACATTAATTTAAATGAGCCAACCATATTTCAACTCTTTTAATATTCAATGTACATGCAGTGTTGCATATATGACATATAGTATAACTTCGACGTTGAATATACGATATAAACTGTTACTTCGACATTGAATGATCTCGAGATGCTATATTGCATGCTGGTCTGGGTAAAAAAAATTACGAAAAATGAACAAGTTAAATTTTTTCAAAAAAAAAATATATCATGACCGGTCTCATTTTAAAGAGTATAAAATTCTTGTTTTTATGATATAATTTTTTTATTTAAAAAATAACTAGTTTATTACCCGCGTATTTCGCGGATGTTTTAATATATAGTTGTTTATATTAAATACTTACAAACTAAAAAACATAAACATATTAATTTTATTACAAAAAAATACAATAATTATATTATTATTATTTTACATAAACTATAATTTTTCTAGACTTCTAAATACATATGAATGATAATAAGTTTTTTTTTTATTTTTAAACTTTTTATTATATTATAGTTATCAATTGAAATACGAATATTCGACTTGAATTGATTTTTAAATTTAAAAAGATATGATTTAGATATTACTTGTTTTTTTAGAATATGATTTGTCATATGTAAATTGTTGTGTGATGACACATGTCTTCACGAGAAATAAGTAAAATTATTTATGTATATTAATTTTAAATTATAAATTATAATAAAAATTAAAACACGTAATATTTAAATTAAAATTTAAAACTAAAAAAAAATAGTTTTACAAATCAATTATATAATTTTAGATAAAACATTTTAGGTAAATTAGATGTTAAATTAGGAAGCATTTAAAATCATTAATTTATATTAATAATCTTTTAGTTTCTTTAAAAATCAATTATATAAATTAATTGAAAGAGTTATATTAGACAAAATGAGCGGCAAAGCAATAATTAGGATAGCTAAGGGAGTGACACGTGTCACAAATTATTTTGCTTTATTAATATATATAGATATAGATATAGATAGATCATATTAATGTTATTTTAATTTAAAGAAATAGAATTTTTTTTTTTGTTAATATCAATCCTATTGTTATTACTAATCTTTTCCTATTTTTTACCATTTAATTATTTAAACAGTTAAATATCACAAATACCAATCTTTTTTTCGCTAATTCCAAGCTTGACTCTTTTAATCAAGACCATTAGATTAATCTAATTTATCATTTGAAAAAAAATCAACACTAATCACATTACTTTTTATATAATTAACCCTTATAAAGGCGATAAAATTAAAATTAGATTGTGTTTTTGTAACATCCCATTTTTGAGATAATTGCGTGGAATTATTTTAGTGGATGATTAAATAATTATATTTGTGTTGGACCAATGAGATCCCGAGTAGTGGATTGATACGTGTCGGGTTATGAGTTACGTGTTATCGGGTAATTAATTTCGTGGATTTAACGTGTCAAGATTGAGTGATACGTGTCTCCGAGCTAACAATTAGCGGATTAATTATCTCCTTGAGATCGTGGATTTAATTGGGTTCTAATGGTATAATTTGTGAAAAAGTGATATCGGGTCCGGTTTAGTGGGTTCGGAACCGGATATGGATATGTACGTATATATGTGTGGAGCCTCTGTTTCCTCTTTTCCCTTATCCTTTCATTTTCTCTTATCAAAGCCAAAGTGTGTGTGTGTAAATTGAGAAGAGCTCCAGCAGAACCCTCCTTGCTAATTCAAGAAATTGGGTGCTGAATCTTGATCATCATCTTCATCTTGTTGAAGTTCTTGAAAGTCTTGAGGTATGGGTTCTTGATTTTGGGTAGCTAGAATCTTGAATTATGTTGTGAAAAATTATGTGGAATTGGTTCTGTGAGTATATGGGTTGTATATATATGATTTGGTGTGTCTTTTCCTTGCTGAAATCGGGTGAAGAGGGTAGAAATCCCTCTGGTGCAGCCATGAAAATCGAAAAGCTATGGAGCTGCTGTCTGGCAAAAAGCGCGGCGCGTAAATTGCAAAAGCGCGGCGCGTTTTCTGATCTGCAGAAAATTTCAATAGGGTCAATAAAAGAGAGTTTTGAGTCGTTATTTGGTCGAGTCCCTTCGAGATATTATTGAATTGAGTTATTTGGGATATTGGGTCTCAATAGGAGTTCCGAAAAAGGGTTTCGGGGATCGATTGTCCGTTCGGGGATATGTTTCGGGATTAGTTTAATTGCGATAGTTATGTTGGATTGAGTTATGTTTGATTAAATTGCGTGGCTATCGAGCTCGTGTTAATATGTGAGACCCGTGATGTGTACAGGTTCTAACCGATCGCGTGCCGAGCCGCATTGAGAGTTCCTAGTTTTCAAGTCGGAATCGGCTAATCGGTGAGTACCCGAGTTCTTTTCTAAACCCCGGGATCGTTTTTGCGAGTCATAGCTGTGTAGCTGTTAGTGTGTGTGTAATTGTGCAATGTGTGTGAGACAGGGACGCGGGACCCAGGTATGATTCTATCTACCACATACGTGCTATGCGTATTTGAGTTGCAGGTGTCCGCGATATGTGATCGCGCAGGCTGACTGTCCCTAACCAGTCATGAGATATGAGACTGTATATACAGTAGTGATATTGCCAGGTCGCTCCTGTGCCTATTGTGAGCTAACCGCTGCTGTGTGCGGCCTGTTAGCTGGGGAACGGCGTCCCCTTTTGAGCAGAGATATGTGTTGTGCATCGAGTTGCACCTATGTGCTGAGATATTATTGTGTTGTGCATCGAGTTGCACCTATGTGTTGACATATTACTGTGTTGTGCATGTTATATGTGTTATCGTGCAGAGTCTAACCCTCGAGTACTCACGAGCTTCCGAGCTTACGTATTCGAGTCTACCATGTTCAGGGTATCAGGAAAGAGATTGGTAGCCGGGTTTGCTGAACAGGGAATTGCGGATAATCGAGGACGGTGTATCTGCCTTGCTAGGGATTATGTTAGTGTTGGCTGTGTTAGCATCTTTTGGGGATGTTGTAATCTAGTGGATTATGTGTTAATGACAATTATGTGAAAGTTTAAATTATCAGTGATTTCGAGTTATCCTATGACGTGTGTTTAATGGAGTATTGAGATGTTGCCACCTGTGTATTGTATTGACGTGGTATTTCTGAGCTCGGGGAGGGTGTTACAGTTTTAAACTTGATAACCATGATTGATCGAAAAGAAAGAACCGACCATCCATCTACTTAAATTTAAACATTTCATATATGTTTTATGATATACAAGTTTATTGACAGTATGTTACACAGTTTACTTTGACAAATATTTTTTTTCTCGAAAAAGTTATATGAACTAAAAATTAAAACATTAATTTTGATTAATTGAAATATTTTTTACTTGTGATATTTAACATATTTTATTATAATTAATTTTAAATATAAGTTAATTAAACGGAAAAGATAGTCGATAATATCATTTAAGTTTGTTGTCGTTATTATAATTAGTAAATAGCTTTTTAAATGTTAGTTTCTGTAATTTTAATAGATCTTTAAGAGTAGGAGCAATTTTAGGATTTAAAAAGAAAACGTATACTTATATTTTTTGAAATTACAAATGTCAATTGGATTTAAACCCACATAACATTTTTATGGTGATGACAAATAACAGATGTTATATTCATTTAATAGTATAGATAGATTACTGGATATAACATAAAGTATTATACTTGTTATTTCAATAAATTATACAATACTTTTACGTCAAATAAAAAAAATATATAATGTTGGTCTTCAACATTTTCTACGTGTTTTATAATATATTTATTTTAACGGCAAACTATCCTACTCCTAAACTACTCCTTAATACCAAGACTTGCTTTTTCCACTTAAATTTTAACTTGCCACCAACGAGAGTCGAACCCGTGACCTCTCACTTACATAACACCTTGGTATCGCTAGGCCAAAGGCCCTTTGGTACATGTTTTATAATATATAATTGGACATATTTTTTTTAAAGACAAAATTTATTATTATTAATGCGAATTAAATTTCCAATACATCTATCTTCGAAAAATAGGCAATAAGTCTTAGAACACAACAAAACTAACAAGACTTGAGTAGACTATAAATATCAATTACAAGTCATTCCGTTTTCTAGCAGCCACGGTCTATAGAGAAGAATTCCACCACACTTCCAACTCTAATATTTTTCTTTTTACCCCTTTGCTCAATACAAAGTAGAGCAACTTGTTGAATCAAATAGGGGTGAGCGACGGGTACCATTTCCCGAACCCGAACCGGTACCGGTACCGAATTAATATATTCGGTTCGGTATTCGGTTTTTAAATTAACTAAAATTCGGTTTTCGGTACCTCGGTTCGGTATTTGGTTTTTAAATTAGCTAAAATTCGGTATTCGGGACCGAACCGGCACCGTATAAAATTATACGGTTCGGTATTCGGTTCTTTCAAAACTAATAATTCGGTTTCGGTATTTTCGGGATCGGTACCGGTTCGGTTCGGTCCGGTACCGAGCTCATCCCCTACAATCAAAAGGAATACATCTTCGTTATGAATTGAATTCCGATCTTCAATTGCATAAAAAAATATAGTTTGTTCCTTCAATCCCAAAGAACCCATACTGAGACGAAACAAACCCAATGAAAACCCTACCCAATATTTCTTTGGGCAATTTGTAGTTGGCACCGACACCTAAATGATCCCACGAAACTGACACTGAAAATTGAACGCCTCGGTGTGCCCAAACTTTCCTCCAAGTTGCTTTACTTTATCACACTCAAACAAAACATGATTCAACGTTTTCAGGTGACGAACCGAATAGAACACAATATCTATCCTCAAAAGATTTTCCATCGAAGGAAGTTACCATTTTATATAATATAATGAATGATAAAATTAAAGGCGTATTGTATTAATTGATAAAAACATATTATGTATATAGTTGGGATAAATAAAAACCTTTAAAATCTATATCTATATATCTATATATATTAATAAAAGAAAACATTTCAAGACACACGTCGCTTCCTCATTGTATTAAACTTTCATTTTCCAGCCTTTTTTCCATGATTAAATATTCTATTTACTAATTTATCTATTACAATATATATTTTGAATACTTTCCTATTTAATTCATGAAATGCAATAAAGGAAACACATTAAATATTAAATATTTCAATATTAATTTTAAAAATATTTTTAGTAGAAAAATTTATTTAAAATTACTTTTAAAGTAATTTTTAGGGTTTATTACATAAAAAATCAACAAGTTTTTACGGTTTTTGTGTTTTAGTTTCTCTATGTTATTTATTTTTCAAAAAATATTCAAGTTAATTTTTTTCTTGGTTTTGTGAAATTTGTATATTAGAGTCAGGTTATAATTGGTAGACTGAGTTTTTAAAGATTGAAAGATCGGTTTATTATAATCAAATTTCACTAAACGAAAAAAAGTTAACTTGAGGATTTTTCTGAAAAAATAATATGGAGGGACGAAAACACAAAAAAAAATGAAAACACATTGATTTTTTCATAATAAATCTTTAATATATTAAACTTTTTAAAAACATAAAGAATTATTAAAAATACCCATGTCTACATGGGTAAATAAGCTAGTTTTTACTAAATTAAGAACTTCTAAGAAACAAGTTTAAAGTTAAATATGATTTATTGATTATACTTTTTATGTATATTTTGATTTTACATATGACATATAAAGAATTTAATGTAGGTTTGATTAATTTTTTTTTTGTTATTTTTAGTAACCACAATATATTTTTAAACCAATAGTAAGAATATAGAATTGTGATACTTAAACTGAATCAATTATTTGAATATTTTGAACCGCATACGTAAGAACAAATAAAAAATATTTAAGGATGATTTAATATCTTTAAAATTGTTGATTCAAAACGATATACATAAATCAATAATTTAAAAATTTTAAATTACATCGTTACCATATTGTTTGACTCTATTTTCGACTTAGAGTCATCATTTTTGACCATTGAGTCAAAGATTTGGTTTGTTGACAATTTCATTCGCCTAGGCCACTTCATGGATCTGGTCATAATCAATTACCTTATTATCGATTCTTGATTTAATAAATTTTTAATGGTTTTCAAGGAATCCCACCTTTATATATAACAATGACACACATTTATATAATAATCAATTGTCTTAATATTTACTTTATAATCATGGGTTTTTTTTTTAAATGATTGTGAATTGATGGTTTAGGAAGATTTGAATGGGTCTTGATGGAAAATGTACTATTCATAGGTATAGAAGGGCCTTTTGTGGACCACAACAAGGCATGCACCATGGCCCGAATATGAAAGGTCCATCAAACTTTCGGCAAAGAGATTACAATGTATTGGCCCATCAAAATGGTCCATCAAGCATGGACCACTTCACCATCTAGATTTTGGGACCATAACCATCTCATGATTCATGACATCTTGGACTTTTCTCACTTCCAACTTAAACTATAGAAAAATTAATATGATAAAATTTGAAATGTTATAAATAGGATTAATAAATATAAAAACATATAATACCAACGTATTTTTTAAAATGTATTAATATGATGTATGAGTTGTTGTCTAGGGATAATTGCAAAAAGACATGACATATTGTTATATATTTTGTAAAATTAGGGTAACATGTTAATTTTATTTTCAATTAGAGGAATATACTAATAAAAACATACCGATTAAGGTAACAGCTTACCTAATCAAGTAAATGATAATCTTTAAAAAGTGTTACATTCAGGGTAGCAATTTTGATCCAACGGGCGAAACAATATAAGTGGTCCGTAGTAAAAAATGTAAGATAGAACATAGTTTTTTAAAAAAATAAAATTTTAGAAAATGATTTATTAAACATTTTTTTAAAATTCAAAATTATGTTAAACTTTTGTCTTTTGATAATCGACCAGTTTGCTTGAATGTGTGTCACCGCTAGTCACGTTAGGTTGCACAGTCAAAGGACATGTTGAAAAGTTTTGATGACTAGATGGAAAACCTATTATGTCAGCGCAATCAACTGATAATATAACCTAGATTGATGTGTTTTCATTAGTATGTTAACTGATTGAAAAAATATATATATAATGGAGTTAATTACAAAAATGGTCCCTGTGGTATGTCCTAAAAATTGGATTTGGTCCATGAACTTTCAATTTTGCAGAAACGGTCATTATTTTCGCTGTTTGTTTGCAATTTTGGTCCCTCTACATATTAACTTTTCTAATATGACCAATTTACCCTTTTTTTGATGCAAACCATAGGGATCATTTATGCAATTAATTCTTTAACTCTTTTTTAACTTTAATGAATTATAAAAAAGAATAGATTTATTTTAATTATGTTGGTTCATAAATGATTTAAATATTTTTTAGTCTAAATTAAATTTATTTAAATTGTAAACCTCTCAAAATTTATAATAAAAAATCATTTATTTTAGAAATTGTTTTTTTAGAGGTTTCATAAATAAAATATTTTGACACTATATTTATTTATGTTGGTTCATACATTTATAATAAAAAATATTTATGTTGGTCAAACCACAAAGACCATTTATGTAATTAACTATGGTTTATTTTTTAGTGTTAGTTAACTTTAATAAATTATAAAACATTTATTTATGGACCAACAATTTAATTAAAGCCAATTAAAAAACAAAAATATTAAAATCATTTAACTTCTGAATCGTTCAATTTATAATTATTTATTTATGAACCAACTTGATAGTTTTGACACATTAAACTATTATATTTTTTTAAGAAAAAACATTTATATTTAAAACTATCTTAACACATTAAACTCTTTTAATTGTCAAAAAATTCATTTATGAACCAACATTTTTATTATTTAAATCATTCAAACAATCAAATTGTAAACCCCTCAAAACTTATAATCATTTAAAAATTAAAACGTTTTATTAAAACTTATTTTAAACAGGTGATATGAGTTTAACGATTAAACTTTTATAACAAGATTAATATCAACATCCTTCAGATTAAAAAACTTATATCAAAAGCTCCGATCAAACCAAGAGATCATGTCATTATTGAAAAACTTAAACCTAATAATTTGTTTTCAATTAATCTTTTAGAAAAAAACATTCATAATTTTACGTCGGAAAAATTAATTTCAGTGATGAATTTATTTATTGGAGTTAAGATGATTGAACATTTTAATCATATGTGTGTGTATAATCAAAACACCTTTTAATTTATATGTTTTCTCTTCGCGGAAAAATAATTGAAGAACTTAAATAAATAAAATTTTAACATCTAACTCGACCGAGTTAAAAAAAACTTCCAAAGGGTCTAAGACAAGTCAAATTTATTTATTTATTTAACGTATTAACTATTTTATCGTTTTAATTTTTAATTACACTAAAAACAATTTAAAGTTTTAGGTCGTATAACATGTTTGAGATTCATATTGACTTTAATTTTAATCTGATTAAATCAATACCTTAAAATTTAAACCATTTTGATTTATCACATTACCATGATCACCTGGTTTTGATAAAAAAAAAGAAGAGAAAGGACTATAAAATAAAATTTTTGGCCAATGTTATTTAAGACAAAAGTAAAATATATTTGACCAACATAAATATTTTTTATTACAAATTTATGAATCAACATAAATAATATAAATATTTTTTATAATATTTTATTTATGAAACCTCTAAAAAATAGTTTCTATACATGAATAATTTTTTTAAAATAAATTTTGAGAGTTTTACATTTTGATTATAGTTAATTGAAAATAATTAAGACTAAAAAATATTTAATCATTTATGAACCAACATAAATAATTAAATAATTCTCTTTTTTTGTAGTTTATTAATGTTAAGTAACACTAAAAAATAATTATTTAATTAAGAATTAAAAGAGTTAAAATATTAATTGCAGAAATGGTCCCTATGGTTTGCACTAAAATAAGAGTAATTTTGTCATTTTAGAAAAGTTAATAGGTTGATGGACCAAAATTGCAAACAAACAGTGAAAATAATGACCGAATATGTAAAGTTGAAAGTTCAGGGACCAAATCCAATTTTTAGGACATACCACAAGGACTTTTTTTGTAATTAACTCTATATTATGTTACTTAAAATAGAGAAAAGTTGACCATATGTATCTTTTTCGTGATAAACTATTTTTTTATCACATATGGTTTGTATGGTTTATAGTGGCGTACTAATATGGTACTTTAAGTTTTTGGGATGACATAATTGTACAATAGGTCAAGTTTTTGTTGAAACAATTACCTTTCTTTAAGTGTCGACATGACAATTTTTGTTTATCCAATTTAACGTTGTTAGGTCTAAATTTATACAACGACGTGATAAAGGTCTAAATTTAAGTTGTTAGTTAATATCATTTATTAACGACCTTAAGTTTTAGTAAAAGAATATTGATAATCCAAAATTCCACAAGTTTCGTCTAGCGACAACCATTGTGCCAATAAAATAACATTATAAGTTAATAGAAATTGATATCATGAGTTTAATTTGAGGTACACATATTGTATCGATACATGTTAAAACATACGTTGATATTTAACAACCTAAAAAATAGATATAGCAATATTTGAACCCATATTGTTTGAAAGTTTGTTGATGTGTCATTTGTTTTGTTGTGGCCTTGTGGGGTGCTTTTTGTTGGACTTTTTCTCGAAGCAAGCTTTGGTGTTTATTGTATGGTGATTGGTTTCAATAAAAGTTTGATTTTTGAAATAAAAACTTGAGTAAAGGACATTTTTGGTCCTTGTGATTTGATGGTTTACCCGGATTTAGTCCATTAACCCTAATAAGGTCAAATTTCATCACTATTTTGCTAATTTTGTGCACTTTTAGTCCCTCGTCCGTTAAACTTAACGACACAACCGTTTTTAAGAATGACATATTTACCCTTTTTATTGAGACGTTTTTAGTCCCTATGGTTTTATTATTTACCCATTTACTAATTTATGTTTGCTCTTCATCATGGCAAAATTAGGTCATAATATGTTATATGTCCTTCTCGAACACCCTCTCATAATTATTAAACCAAAAATAAAAAAAAATCGAAAACTATGGAAATAAAATAATTGGTCATGTGCATTATATACGTATGCATAATGCAATAATGCATAAAATTTATTATGTGATCTTATCTTAATTTTATGGCATTCAATGAATAAAATCAAATATATATGTATTTTCATATATGTTTTCATACGATCCAAATAAACGATAAACAGCGCCGGTCATGAGCATTTTAATGCACAAGACAAGATAGAAGAGTAATGTCTCTTAAATCTTTTTAAAGAAACAAAATACCATTTTTTTTAAAGGGGGTTTGATCAATTCTTATGTTATTTGATTTGAAATTTAGACAATAATTATTTAATTGAGAAGTAAAACAAACTTATCGTTGTTCTTCTAGCACCCATTGTGTATTTCGATACTAATATTCTTCATTCACTTGTTATATTTGTGATTTTATTGTTATCATCGTGTAAGATTATTATTTTGGCATTGAGGATAAAGATATGAACATTGAAGTATTGAACAACAAACAACTCTTATTATATTACTTATTTTGATTGAAAAATAATGTCTATTGATGGTTTTAATGTCTTGGGTTGTTGCTCATGTGTCTCGCCCCCTCATTAGGGTTGGCCCGGGAGATAAAACAATAATATCATAAAAAACAAATAAAGAGTTTCTTGTTTCCCGTATTCGTTATTCTTCGACAACCACATTTCTTAATTATGAAGTTATCTTGATTATGAAAGCATTCAGTTACACTTTCTTACAAATCAATATTAAATGCTTTAACGAGTTCTTCAAGTCTTATTCGTTTCAGCTTTCAAGTTGTCTCTATTTGACTATTTATATTGTTGCCACGGTGCCACCAAGCAATATGTTGAAAAAGTCATGAAAACATGTGTTTTCACGGGTTTTGGACAAAAAAAAATTAATTATATATAATTCTAAGAGTTCGTGTGCTCCTTAAAGAGAGACTTACAAAGATATAATGAACATAAAAAACAGAGCTAAGATGAATAAGATATTGATGCTTAAAAATTGATTTCTGGAATGGAAAAAACTCATAACGAGAGACAATCTTGTCCAACATAGGAGTACTAAACCCAAGATCAGTTTATAAAAGGAGGTGTCCTTACAAATATGTCAAGCTTGTTTACACTTTTTCTAAAATTTTTGGACCTAGTATTGATATTTCTTATAATTGGTATCGTGCTATTTATTTTTACAAATCTGGTCTGTAACATTTTTAAAATATGTAAGCCTAAAGCTTACTAAAATCATGATTTTCATGCAACATAACAATACATCTGTAAAATATTTAAATAGCTACAACAATAAAATACAACAAAAATTGAATACTTAGTTTTGGGGGACATTATTCTTCTAACCTTTTATGACCATTGGAGGGACCAAAATAGTTATTTTTCGTCCTTGTGGTTTGATGATTTATCCGGATTCAGTCCCTTAACACTTTAATAAGGTCAAATTCATTCCTATTTTGCTAATTTTGTCCACTTTTAGTCTCTCGTCTGTTAAACTTAACGACACAACCGTTAATTTGTAAGAATGACATTTTTACCATTTTCACTGTGACGCTTTTAGTCCCTATGATTTTATTATTTACCCATTTATAGTCCAACATTTATTTTATTTTATTTTATCTTTATAATTATATTAATTATAGATATACTTAATTCATTATAAACACATTTATTTTAGTTATAAATATACTTGTGTTTTAATATTTTATTTACATTTAATATTGTTCGTATTTTATTTAAAATTTAACTTTTATTTTAATTGAAATTTTATATTTTCTTTACTAATTTATTTAAAATTCATATTCCTTGTTAATTTTAATTTTTATAATATTATTGTTGACATTTATATATGTAATTTTTGTTAATTGTGTTTATGTAAATATAATATCGTCGATGTTTTTTCTCTCTAATGTCACTATTTCTTTAAACATCTTCCAACTTAATCAATCATCGACACATAAATTATATACATATGTGAATATGTCTTGGATATATATACATATATATATATATATATATATATATATATATATATATTATAATATTATTATAATATAATAATAATTAAAAATATGATATAAAATCATTTTAGGATGTGCAGAAAAGATCAAACCAAAACAAAAAAAAAAAAAATCGAAAAACCTAAACCGAAACAATATATTCAGACTATACTCACTTTTAGAATTCACACACACACACACATATATATCCAAGACATATTCACATATGTATATAAATTATGTGTCGATGATTGATTAGGTTGGAAGATACTTGAAGAAATAGTGACTCTGGAGAGGAAAAATATCGACGATATTATATTTAAATAAACACAGTTAATAAAAATTACATATATAAATGTCAACAATAATATTATAAAAATTAAAATTAATAAGGAAGATTAACTTTAAATAAATTAGTAAAGAAAATATAAAATTTTAATTAGAATAAAAGTTAATTTTTTAAATAAAATACCAAAAATAGTAAATGTAAATAAAATATTAAAACATAAGTATATTGATAAATATAATAAGTGTGTTTATAATGAATTAAATATATCTATAAATAATATAAAGAAAAATATAAAATAAAATAAATGTTGTACTATAAATGGGTAAATAGAAAAACCATAGGGACTAAAAGCGTCACAGTGAAAAGGTAAAAATGTAATTTCTACATATTTAACGGTTGTGTCGTTAGATTTAACGGACGAGGGACTAAAAGGAGACAAACCACAAAGATGAAAAATGTCATTTACTCTATTTTTTCTAATTTACATATATAACATTCTTGTAATATTTAAGCAAATAAGACAATTTTCTTTTTCTTTTTTTTTTTTTTCTAGGAGAAGAGTGGGGACCATTGCTTTAATGACGTTTTGCCTTTTCTTATGACTACATTATAAAATGACTATGGTCTTTTACAATCCAACGACCAACATGGAGTAACGGATTCTTAAATTTTTTTTATAGGAATTAGAATTTAATAATTTTACGAGAACATGAGTGTTTTTTATTCTTTTAAAAAGTTTCTGACTCAAAAATTCAGGTCGGTTCTATTAGGAAAACGGTCTCAAAATTTCCGACAACCCGCCCAATGAATATCAATAATAAAGAAACTTGAACACAATAATATATGTGGAAAACTCCAAAACCGGAGAAAAACCACGGGCCTCCAAAGAGAAAATATTCCACTATAAGATAAATTGTTACAATCTTATAGACTAATCTCTCAAGTCACCCCCCAATTACACCCACACTCTCAAAGATTTGACTCACACCTTTCTACACTAAAGAGAAAGAAAGAAATAATCAAAGCTTAAAGTGAATTTGATTGGGGCACCTTGAAAACCAAAGCCTTGGACTCTTTTTATTGACATGGAGACCACATCACCTTTCACTTTTCTACCGGTGTGGGACAAAACCGCATATGTTATTTTAGCCAACTATTAACATTCTCCATCTTGACTACAATAAAATAAAACTTTTCCACATCTAGAACATTGTCAAAACCCGACAATCATAGTTCATAAAGAACTATCATACTCCACCATAAAAGAGTATCACCACTTGGAATAAACCATTCCAAGAGTTTTACTTTGGCACATGTTGAAAACTTGCTGAAATTTATGGTGCAAACATCCTTCGTTTGGCTTATTCGGAAGTTAATCAGCTATCAACATCAAATTCCACCACACATCTTGCATTTATGTCAAACCAATTCCCATGTGTAAAACTGTGGACTCGCTAACAATAAATAAACTAAAGCTTTTCAATGATAAATACTAACTGTTAGGCACAAAAAGGCCTCAGTCAAACTTGTTCTGCATCTGAGGGGGAGATTCTTAATCAAACCTGTTGATGCATTTGAAGGTTGAATTTAAGGCCTGTTATATGCCTTATTGAAACCTGAAAATAATTTGCAATATCAGTCCAAAGCTATTCTATATGTTGCATGTGTTGCAACAAAGACAGTTTGTCCAAGCTGTTCAGTCTGCTGAACAGGCTGGACATAAACTGTCTACACTGGCGAGCAGCTTGGGCAGTTTTCAAGTGTTCTGTTCTTTGTGAACAGGCTAAACACTCTATGGAATATGTTTCCAAGTCCTCATGTATTGTTTTTGGCTAAAAGATCAGTTTACAAAGTCGAAGACAAAGTGGAAAACAGAACTGCTCAGCCTGCCTACGCTGTTCTGTCACATGAAGACAAAAGGATATTTGAAAAAGGGTGACAGACCTTTTCTTATATCAAAATAGGCCTTAACAAAGGAAGAAAGACGCAAAGTTGACATTCCTTATTTAGTTAAAGCTTATGCAACAGTAGACAAAGTGAAAATACAAAAGTTCTGCATGTCTGCTTTTCAGAATATGCAGAAAAGTTTATGTTGTCTTTTCAACAAGACTTTTCACTTTTCCTTTCATCCAATGAAGAAGCTTCTCTTAGATCCTCTGAGTGAGTATAAAAGGAAACTTTCAATAATTGAAATAATAGGCCAAAAAGCTAAGTGCTGAAACCAAGAGTGAACGTGCATTCAAGTGTGTCTTTCATGCATGCAAGTCTGCTTGAATAAAACAGTGCTCAGTGTCTAAGTTGTTCTTATTTAAGCTGTTTCCTTGAGTCTTGTAAACAGAGTGAGTAATTCTTAGTGAGTGTATTCATTGTAACTAGTTTAAGTCTGTCTTAGATTAGTTAGCATACTGTTGTATCTGTCATCTCAGCTTGAACCTTTCCGCATTCAAGCCTGTTTGTAATTAACTTCTGTTGATAATACATACAAACATTGAGAAAAGATTGTGTAGTTTTTAAATTGATGTATTCACCCCCCTCTACAGCTTAAGGCTATATACTTGGGAAACCTTTCGGGACCTACAACTGGTATCAGAGCAGGCTAGAGTGTGTGTCATTCTAGATCTCTCATTCTCCCAAAGTTTTCATGGACAACCGTGCTGCAAATCCCTCATACTATGACAATGGTTCAATGGGCAAACCTCCAAAATTCAATCATCAGAACTTCTCTGGTTGGAAGTGCAGAATGATGCTCTATTTAGAGAATCTGGATGTGCAACTACCAGAGATTGTAATGGAGGGTCCCTATGTGCCAACCTCTGTTACAACCATAACTCCTGCTGTTGAAGGAGCTGCTCCTGAAATCAGAACATTTGAGAAAGCAAAAGCTCAATGGTCTGATGAAGACAAAAGACTGGTGGCTCTTGATGCAAAGGCCAGAAATAACCTGGTCATCTCTCTGCCTGATAATGTGAAACAGGTTGAGAAGATGAAGACTGCAAAGGAGATGTGGGATACTTTGTGTACCGTCTATGATGGACCCACAATCACACTTGACAACATGATAAATAATCTTGTTAGACAGTATGAACTCTTCTTTGCAAAACCAAAGGAGACTCTCACTGAAACCTACACCAGGTTTACTGCCCTTGTAAATGATCTCAAAGCTGTTGGGATCACCAAGGACAGCTTGACTTTGGTAAACAAATTCTTAGACGTCCTGCCTGAAGAATGAAATTATTTTTCTACAATCTTAAGGAATTCAGGTACCATCAGAAGTATGGATCTTGTTAACCTGTATGGTTCCTTACTGAATGATGAGCAGTCAAGGCAACAGAAGAGAAATGCCTTGGAAATATCTAAGAAAGGTGCAGCCTTTGTGGCCAGTGTGAGACAACCTGTAAATCAAGTGAGTGATGTGTTCACTCAACCTGATCAATAGGCTGATGATAAGGAGGAAATGTCTGATGAGGAAGACAATGCAGATATTGCTGAACTGGATGATGAGCAAATGATAGCCATGCTTTTCAAAAGGTTCAACAAGAAAATGTTTGGAAGAAACATGCTGCAGGGAAGCTCAAATGCTGTTAAAAAGAAGGCATTTGATAAGACCAAAGCTGAGTGCTTGAAATGTGGCAAACCTGGCCACATAGCTGCTGACTGTGTGTCAAAAGCTGTTGGTCAGTCATCCAAACCACACAAGACAAACAGGAATGATGGCTATAGGGTTAAGTACCTTATGGCTATGGCTAAGCTGAGAAAGTTGGAAAACTCAGTGGTTTCCAACCGGCAAAAGGGACTTATGGCAGAGACTTGTGACTGGGAGGAGTCTGATTCATCATCTGATGAAGAAGACAATCACTGTCTGATGGCCAACACTGATGCCCCATCAACAAGCAACTTCAAACAGGATCTGGCTGAAGCTGAAGCTTTTAGCAGCTTGGAGAACTGGAACCCTACAATGATGTATAAGATATAAAATTTTATGGATTACAGTTCTGAAGAAAAAGTTAAAATGTTTGAATATATGCTTGTTGATCTGAAAGCTGCTGTTGAGAAGCATACTGTTTTATTATCTGAAATCTCTAAGCTTAAAACTGATCTTGAAACAAAATCCAATAAACTGGACAGTTTCCATAAGTTGGAAACTGAGCTTGATGAATTAAAACACATCAATTCCATATTACTGGAAGAGAAGAGAGAAACAGATATAAAACATGCTAAGCTTCAAAAGATAGTTGACTCTTGGTGCCAATCTGCACAAAAAGTCAGCCACTGCATAAGTCAGCAGATTCCTGCACAAATCCAAGCCTATCTTGGAGGGGATCTTGACACAACAGCTTCCATTGTTGAGGTCAATAATTTGAAAGAAGACTTGTCCACTCTTGGTGAGCTTCCAAACACTTTTATTCAAAAAGTGAATGGTAAATTAATCTCAACAAACAGGTTTGTCAGGCCTCAAAACACTGACAGCTCGTGTGAACCTAGCTCAAAAGCTGCTGATGAAATAAGTTTTCAATGAAATAAGCTTGCTAAGTGCTCTGCTGATTCACACAAGCAAAAGAAAGGAAAGCATGTCCAAACTGCAGCTGTGGACACCAAACCTGTTGACAAAACAGGCTTTGGGTCTAAAGCTGATGTAAAAAGGCATACTAATCCTTTTAATGCTGAACATTTTGAAAATAAGTTTTCAAAAGGTAAGCACTCTGCCTTTAACAAGGGTAAGTCTCATGTTGAAGGCAAACCTGCTGTGATTTCAAATAAGTTTTCTAATCATAGTGGTATACTGGTTTTAAATGAAAATAAGTCTTTCAAAACCAGAAATAATGATTATGTTGATAGGCAACATCAATCACATCTCAGGAAGGACAAAGGCAAAGCCATTGCTCAGACTGAGAAATCTGGGAATAAGTTTCCTAAACCTGTGGAAATTCAAAAGCAAATTAAGCTTCTTATCTTTGACATCTGTCCTCCTAAAAAGAGGAAAGAAGAGATAGGCAAAGTTGTTGCTATTGAACTTTCCACTCAAGCTGTTGATTCATCAAATAGTAATAAGTTTGCTAAATCTACTGGTAAAATCAACAGAAATAACTCAGAATGTGTTTCTGAAAGGTCTTCTTCCAAAAATGCTAAAAGGAGAAAATGTTATAAATGTGGAATGAAGACACATCTGGCCAAAGATTGTCCTGAAACTGAGGACATGAGGCCTGCTGACTCTGATGGTTCCCTCACAACTAACATAAACAGTGTTGAAAACATCTTAGTCAATGAAAGTAGTATCCAAACTGATAGCATTCAAATAGGGAAATTAGTGTTGATATCACAAGTCCATCAACAAATGTTGATGAAGTAGGAGAACTCATCTCTATGATGAGTTCCCCTAAAAATGACTAATATTCTTCTTGTCACTCTGCAGGAAAAACAACCATCCTAGGTTTGGTACTTGGACAGTGGCTGCTCAGGGCACATGACAGGTTGTAAGGACCTGCTGAGTGATCTCAGGCCTGAAAAAGGGCCAAAAGTCACATTTGGTGACAATGTACAGGGATCCACTGAGGGATATGGAACTCTTAAAGCTGGTGCTGCAGTGTTCAAAAGAGTAGCCTATGTGGTTGGACTAAAACACAACCTTGTTAGCATAAGTCAACTGTGTGATGCTGGCTATAAAGTTAACTTTGATGAGCACCTGGGTTACATGTTGGATCCCCAAGGCAAAGTTCTTGTGTAAAAACAGGTTTCAGTTGTGGGATCAGCAGATTTGCCTTCTATAACCTTTGTTAAGGATAAACTCTGCACAGCTTGTGAGAAAGGCAAGCAGAGGAAATCATCATTTAAATCCAAACATAACTTTTCTATTGATACTCCTCTCTTCTTAATCCATATGGACTTGTTTGGACCTGTCAATGTCCCAAGTCTAGGAGGAAGAAGATACACTCTAGTAATGGTTGATGAGTTCTCCAGGTACACATGGGTTATCTTCTTGAAGAGCAAAGGAGAGGCTGCTAGAGAAATTATTGGATTTGTGAAAAGGATGGAAATGCTGAACTCTGCCCAAGTGAAGCAGCTTAGAAGTGATCATGGTACTGAATTCAGAAACAGTACTCTTGGAGACTTCTGTGAAGAGAAAGGAATCACTCAAAACTTTTCAGCTGTAAGAACTCCACAACAAAACGGAGTTGCTGAAAGAAGAAACAGAACTCTCATTAAAGCTGCTAGAACCATGCTGTGTGCATCTGGTTTACCTTCATCATTCTGGCTGAAGCTGTTAACACTGCCTGCTTCACCCAAAACAGATCCTTAGTGGTGAAAAGGTTCAACAAGACTCCTTATGAGCTGCTCAAAGGGAGGAAGCCAAATGTCAGTTACTTTCATGTGTTTGGGTGTCCCTGCTTCATTCTGAATCAAAGGGACCAATTGGCAAAGTTTGAACCAAAAGCTGATGAAGGTGTGTTTGTTGGCTACTCTGCTATCTCCAAAGCCTACAGAGTGTACAACAACAAAAGAAAGGTGATAGATGAATCTATCAATGTCACCTTTGAAGAGTCCAAGAATGCTTCCACCAAAGCTGTTCCTGAATCAGTTTCAGGAGAATTAAACTTTGATGATCTCATGCATTCAAACAGTGAAGAGGACTCAAAAGCTTCCACTACATCCAATGTGGAACCTGTTAATCATGATGGGCATGATGATGATTATGTCAAAACACCCTGTGTGAATAAGTGTACTGACTTAATCACAACTGCATGTCCTGAACCTATCAATGCTGATTTTCCTGGTTCCTCTGCTGATATGTTCAACAGTGGTCAGTCATGTTCAACAAGTGAGCAGGCTCAAGACAACAGTGTGTCTGAAAATCTTGAGAGCTGTTCAACAGGACCTGCTGAAGCTGCTGATAACTCAGGAGAATCCTCATTGAAGAATGATCCTAAGTGGATCAGATGTCACCCCAATGATCAAATAATTGGTGACATCAGCAAAGGGGTACAAACAAGGTGGGATAGCTTAGGGAACTTCTGTATGTTCTCCAGTTTTGTTTCACTAATGGAGCCAAAGAAGGTGGATGAAGCACTAAAAGATGCCAACTGGATCACTGCCATGCAAGAAAAACTCAATCAGTTTGAGAGAAACAAGGTATGGAAGCTGGTCCCTACTCCTAAAGGCAAAACTATAATTGGCACTAAATGGGTTTTCAGGAATAAAATGGATGAGCAAGGTCATGTCATTAGAAATAAGGCAAGACTGGTTGCTCAGGGTTATAGACAGGAGGAAGGAATTGACTATGATGAGACATTTGCTCATGTAGCCAGGCTAGAAGCAATTCGTTTGTATCAAGCCTACGCTGCTCATAAGAGCATTAAGGTATTTCAAATGGATGTGAAGAGTGCATTTTTTAATGGGAAGCTGCAAGAAGAAGTTTATGTCAAGAAGCCTCCAGGTTTTGAAAATGAACAACATCCAGGTTTTGTCTATAAGTTGGACAAAGCTCTCTATGGTCTCAAACAAGCCCCTAGAGCCTGGTATGACACTCTTACTGAATTTCTTATGAGCAATGGGTATTCTAGAGGTAAAGTAGATACCACACTGTTCATAAAGAAGGTGAAGTCTGATATTATGCTTGTTCAAATCTATGTGGATGACATAATATTTGGTTCTACAAATGAGCAGTTATGCAAGAATTTTTCATTACTTATGAAATCCAAATATGAAATGAGTATGATGGGAGAACTTACTTTCTTTTAAGGATTACAGGTTAAACAAACCTCAACTGGAATTTTTATAAATCAAAGAAAGTATACTTTAGATCTCTTGAAAAAGTTTAAATTTGATCAAAGTTCTCCTATTAAAACCCCAATGGCAACCAATGTAAAATTGGATGCTGATGCCAGTGGCAAAGCTGTTTCAGTAACAGCTTACAGAGGTATGATTGGGAGCTTGCTATATTTAACTGCTAGTAGACCTGATATTATGTTTGCCACCTGTTTGTGTGCTAGGTTCCAAGCTGATCCAAAGGAATCTCATCTAGCTGCTGTTAAAAGAATCTTTAGATACCTGAAGGGCACATCAGGTTTGGGTCTTTGATACCCAAAGACTCAAGCCTTGAACTAACAGGTTATTCAGATTCTGATTTTGCATGCTAGATAGGAAAAGCACAACAGGTGGATGTCAACTCCTTGGTGGTAAGTTGATAAGTTGGTGTAGCAAGAAGCAGAACTCAGTGTCTACTTCTACTGCTGAAGCTGAGTACATTGCTGCTGGAAGCTGCTGTGGGCAGATTCTGTGGATGCAGCATCAGCTTGAAGACTATGGACTTGTGTATAGGAAAACTCCTATTCTGTGTGATAACACAAGTGCCATAGCCATCTCCAACAATCCAGTATTTCATTCAAGAACAAAGTATATTGAGGTCAGACATCACTTCATCAGGGATCACATTCAGAAAGGTAATGTGGAGGTAAGTTTTATTTCCACAAATGAACAGCTTGTAGACATTTTCACCAAACCTCTTGATGAAACCAGGTTTAATTACCTTGTCAACAAGCTGGGCATGTTAAACAAAAGTGACTAAGTATCCTCAAAAGTCTAAGACTTTGTATGTCTCATACTACTCAAGTTTCTCAGAACAGCTTAGACAGAACAAGTTATGCATATTATGTACTTAGCCATTTTTCTGAAATCCTTGAACAGCTTGAACATATAACAGGCTGAACAATAACAGTTTACACGTCCAGCCTGCTCTGATGGTCTATTCTCCACCCTGCTCACTCCTTCACACTGATTTACAAGACATTGTCTTGTATCATGTTCAACAAATGAACACAACCTGATCTTACATTAGAACACAGGTTAAAAGTTCAGTGTGAAGAGTGAACAACTTAAAGTGTGAACAGCTTGTGATGACCCTGCTCATCACAGGTTTGACCAACAGCTTAGACCAACAGCTTAGACCAACAGTTTTTAACTACCTTTCTTCACAATTAAGTTATTTAATTTATGTTTTTATTTAAACTTAATTACTGCGGATAATGTGGGTTACGTGTGTAAATGATAAAAAAGGGCTCAAGTGGTCTGACATGGACAACCGTTCCGTTTTTCGTTAACGACCTTTTCAAATCAACCGCCCAAATATTTCTCTCTCATACCCACTCACATTCAAATCCTATAAATACCTCATACTGTTTCATCTTCGTCTTCCTCACTACTCCCATAAACCTCCTAAGAAACCTAAGAATCGACTAAGTGTCTTGTGCTTCTGCTACTCTCACTACTTCCAAAATGGCTCACAGAAATAACTCCTTTATACCAGTATTTGTTGGTGATGATGTACAGAAACACTCATCAGTCACCACAATGCTAACCATCAAACCCACTAACTATATTGCCAACCTCACAATCCCCAAAAACTATGTGGGGAAAGGTTATGACCAAATGGTGGAGTTTTTGACAGTTCATCCGTTGAACTACGCCATGACTGCTACTCCTGGTGTCCTGTACCAGGAAATGGTATACGAGTTTTGGTACACTTGTGCCTACAACCCCAACACCAAAGTCATAAAGGGGACTATTCTCAATGGGACTCAGACCATTGAGATCACTACTGATTTTCTCAGGGAGGTTCTTCATCTGCCAACTGCTGATTCATATGACATGCCTCAACCTGAGAATGACCAAATGGGAAATTTGCTACGCTTCTGTGGTGTAGCAGAACCCAAAATTGGAGCTACGCTGTTCAGGAAGGATCTGTCTCCTACCTACAGTTTTCTATTTGTCTCAGTGGTAATGTGCTTCAGCAGCAAAGTCGGTTCATTTGACCAACTGAGCCGTGATGAAATCCCAATAGTCCTACAGCTGGTGGATGGGACTACAATGGACATGGCTAAGTGGATTTTCCTGAACTTGAGGAACCTGGTGCAGCAGGAGACACGACCAGCTGCTGTTCGATACCCCAGGTTTCTGAGCATCATCTTCAGGCACATTTGGGGTGAGCACTTGTTCAACTCTCAGCCTTTACTTCATACTGCTGCCTTCCCTGTAATAGGGAATAGAGTTTTCTACACTGCTGTTCTTCCAAATGAGCCTCCTCTGTCAACACTAATGAGGAGGTTGTTAGGATTGGTGGAAGGACCCTCTGATGTGAGAATGGATCCAGAAGCTGCTCCCAAGAGAAAATCCAAAGCCAGGTCTAAGCTTGTTAAAAGGACCATGGCAACCACTGAAGCTGGGCCTGTCCACAAGAAGGCCAAAACAGCTCAGTCTGAGTCTGCACCCTTAGCCTCTGTGGTTGAGGGGGAGCAGGCTCCTCACCCTGGTTCATCTGTTGAACCTGAAGCCTTTGTGGCTGGTGCCTCTGTGGCACCTGAGACCATGGAACAGGCCAACCCAACTGTTCCTGACCCAGTCTCACACCCTGTCCAAACAGACCCTATCACCTCTCCACAATCACCCACTTCATCCATCCAATACCAACGCAAATCTCTAGCCAAAAGAAAATCAGCCCAAACAACCAGCTCCTCTGTTCCCTCTCAACAGGGTTCAGTTGTAAGAGAAGCCACCATGCTGCCTCTCCTATTTTGGAGAAGGTTCAGCACAGTTGGAGCCTGCTTCACTCCAACCTGAGTCCACCCAGAGTCAGCCTAGACCCTCTGGTTCCTCCCAACAGGAGCCAGTTGTACAAACGGAGATAGCCACCTCAACTATTCCAGCCTCCCAACAGGCTGAGAATATTGAAAGACAGGATCCCTCTCCACTCCATACTGAGTCCACAATGTCCCCACCTCAAACTTCATTACACCCTGAGTCTGCACGAGGTGCCCACACTACTGGTATAGACCAACCAGCAGATTAGCCTCAATCTTCTGTTCCCTATGATACAGCTGTTCAACACCAAACAGCTGCTGAGGGACCGACTACACAAGCTGATAAACCTCAGGGAACATACCATCCCTTAGGTGAGGCTGACCCTTCTATGCAAATTCCATCAGCAGAATTTACCACTGCTGATGTTAAAATGCATATCTCATCTCCCCATGATGAGGTGCTTTTACACCAAGGCACTGCAGAGGGAACACCCACTGGCCTTCATGAAGGTGTTGCAACACAAGCAGCATCTGAAAGGCCCCCAACATCAACCCCTTCTCCTGATGATGCAGCTACAACCACTGCTGAGGGACCCTTTGACCCCTCCAAGCTGGGCCACATTACTTTTGCCCAGGCTATGGAGCTTCTCTCAAATGTTCCTTTTCCCTCTCCATCACATCCTCATACACCAGCCTCATCATCTTCTTCTCCATCAACCCAATCTAAACAGTCCACCCATACACCTCCATCTCCTAAAGACCTGCCTTTGAAGGATCAGCTTTCCCTGCTGACCAACAAAGTTGGTTCTTTAGAAACCTCTATGTCCTCTCTACCCTCTCTTATTTCAGACTCTGTGTCTGAACAGCTTAAGGGATTCTTTGATCTGTTCAAAGATTCCTTCCCTGCCACTCCACAACCTGATAATTCTCCACAGCTGCTTGCACTCACTGCACAGCTGCAAAATGTATCCACATCCCTCTCCTCAATTATTTCACTACAACAGGACTCTGTGTCCTCAATGACAGCTATTTCTCAACAACTGTCATCTCTCCTAACTTCTTGCAATCCTACACTTCCTGCCACTCTGGCCATCTTGAACACACTTATTGGCTCCCTATCCAATTCTGTGTCATCAAACCTTGCTGATGTGCAAGATTCCCTTGAACTACATCTTGCACAGCTTCAAAGTTTGTTGTTTACAGCTTCTGATAGGGAAAACATTGTCAAGCTGACCTCCCTTGCTGATATCCAATCCTCTTCTCTTCAAACTTGTCTTTCCCAGCTTGCAGAGGTGAAGGACAACCTGACTTTCTTAGTGAATAGCCTTGTTGGCCCAGGCCTGCTGCCAAAACTGCTAGCAAGCCTGATGACTTCGTGTCTTCAGGCAGACCAGGTGTTGAAGGTGCTGGTATATCTCCTTCAAAGGGGAGAAGTCATCTGCCTCGAAGACTAAGTCTAAGGTGGAGAAAACTTCTTCTCCTAAGGAGAAATCAGTGCCTGCAATACTCACTGGTCAACCAGCAGGAGCATCTGCAACAGGTACAATGGAGGGTGCCTCCCACGCTGCTCAGCCTACTCAGGCTGAATCTCCAATCCCTGCTCAGTCTAAGGGGGAGGAATTTATTCCTGAGGGCAGGCCAAGCAGCAGAAGGAGGCATCTGATTCTAGAAGAAGAAGAAGAGGAGGAGGAGGAAAGTCTTGAAGCTGCTGTCACTACAGCAGCTAAAGGAAAAGAAAAAGCAGCGGTTGATTCCCAACAGCAGAAAGCAGCAGAGATTAAATTTCATAAAGCCAGGGCCAAAGAAATGGGTCTTCCTATGCACAAATACTTTGAGTTTAGAGAAGAACAACTTCAAGCCCTGGAAGCTCTAAGGAAAGAAGAAGAATCTGCCAAAGCTGCTAAGTGTTTTGCACTTCAAGAGGCAAGGAAAGTTAAAATGTCCTCTCTGGTTGTGCAAAAGAAATTAATGGAAGCTGCTAAGGGATCAGCAGGAGAGAAGGAAGCAGGAAAAGAAAAGGGTGCTCTGGTCTCAGTGACCAAAACTCCAGTGCCTTCTGCAAGAGCTCAGTTCCACTTTGACAACCTGGCAAGAAGAAAATTTCAGGATGTTGCTGATAGAAGGCTTGCCAAGAAAGCAATTGTCAAAGCTGTTCCCATATCAAGAAAAGGCAGTCAGTGGAAGTTGAAAATAACCAGAATGGGTGCAACAGGCCCAGAACTAGAAACATATGACTACACTGATGTTGCACAGATGGGGTACAGAGAATGGATTGAGCTGACAGTTGCTCTGAGCGAGTCTAAATCAGAAACTGCTAAGACTGTCAGGACATCTGTCAAGAAGCTGATGGAGAGAGTGAAGAATCTTGGTCTGATCTCCAAAGAAGTTAGTGAAGGTATCTATGTGACACAACCAAAAATAAAGGCCAGGAGGACAAGGAAGGACACTGAGATGGAACAAGTCCTCATCTTGATAGAACAAGGTGACTATGCTATTGAGATGAAAGGAGTTAATCACAGCCTGCCTAGTGGAACAGAGTTTGAAGATGGCAAGATCATTGAAGAGCCTGAGCTGGGGGCATTTTTTGTAGATCCCTTAACTCAGAAGAAATGCTTTCAGAGAGCATCAGATCTATACAAGGTGGATCTGAGACAGCTTGTAGCCTTCAGACTTGCAGTTTCATTTAGGCAGTCAAGCAGGTGGAGAGCAGCCATCTGGAATCAGCTCAGAGGCTGTTATGAGAGAGGTGAACTTGAAGATCCCAAGTTTATGATCATCAGAAGTGAAATTAAAGAACTTGAGGATACAAGGGAACAATTAGAAAATATGTTTGAAGGTCCCCCTCCACTTTAGTTCAGTCCATCTACCATCTGGGTAGGTGAAGAATGGAAGTTGTCCATCAGTTGGACAGGCTTACCATTATCTGCTCCCAATACCAACAGTCCAAAACCTGCTGTACATTAGTTGAACTTTATTTACATAAGTTGTAATTTTTCTTTTACATCAGTTGTAATATACATCAGTTGTACTTTTGTAAAAACATGTGTTGTTTTATGTAATCGAGAATCAGTGTATATATAAACTGATCTTTTACTTTACTTTGATGTTGTAATTTTATTTCAGCAAATGTACTGTAAAAATATATAGTGATTTTTGATAAGGCCAGCTTAGACTGGTTATTGCAAATAGGGGGAGATTGTTAGGCACAAAAAGGCCTCAGTCAAACCTGTTCTGCATCTGAGGGGGAGATTCTTAATCAAACTTGTTGATTCATTTGAAGGTTGAATTTAAGGCCTGTTATATGCCTTATTGAAACCTGAAAATAATTTGCAATATCAGTCCAAAGCTGTTTTATATGTTGTATGTGTTGCAACAAAGACAGTTTGTCCAAGCTGTTCAGTCTGCTGAACAGGCTGGACAGTTTGTCCAAGCTGTTCAGTCTGCTGAACAGGCTAGACAGTTTGTCCAAGCTGTTCAGTCTGCTGAACAGGCTGGACATAAACTGTCTACGCTGCTCTACACTGGCGAGCAGCTTGGGCAGTTTTCAAGTGTTCTGTTCTTTGTGAACAGAACCTGTTCTTTGTGAACAGGCTAAACACTCTATGGAATATGTTTCCAAGTCCTCATGTATTGTTTTTGGCTAAAAGATCAGTTTACAAAGTCGAAGACAAAGTGGAAAACAGAACTGCTCAGCCTGCCCACGCTGTTATGTCACATGAAGACAAAAGGATATTTGAAAAAGGGTGACAGACCTTTTCTTATATCAAAATAGGCCTTAACAAAGAAAGAAAGACGCAAAGTTGACATTCCTTATTTAGTTAAAGCTTATGCAACAGTAGACAAAGTGAAAAGACAAAAGTTCTGCATGTCTGCTTTTCAGAATATGCAGAAAAGTTTATGTTGTCTTTTCAACAAGACTTTTCACTTTTCCTTTCATCCAATGAAGAAGCTTCTCTTAGATCCTCTGAGTGAGTATAAAAGGAAACTTTCAAGGATTGAAAAAATAGGCCAAAAAGCTAAGTGCTGAAACCAAGAGTGAACGTGCATTCAAGTGTGTCTTTCATGCATGCAAGTCTGCTTGAATAAAACAGTGCTCAGTGTCTAAGCTGTTCTTATTCAAGCTGTTTCCTTGAGTCTTGTAAACAGAGTGAGTAAATTCTTAGTGAGTGTATTCATTGTAACTAGTTTAAGTCTGTCTTAGATTAGTTAGCATACTGTTGTATCTGTCATCTCAGCTTGAACCTTTCCGCATTCAAGCCTGTTTGTAATTAACTTCTGTTGATAATACATACAAACATTGAGAAAAGATTGTGTAGTTTTTAAATTGCTGTATTCACCCCCCCCTCTACAACTTAAGGCTATATACTTGGGAAACCTTTCGGGACCTACACTGACACACAAAAAAATTGCATGTACATCATATATCAAAGAAAATCATCATTCTCCGTGACAACGGAGACGTTCTTAGCCGAGTTGGAGCCCTTTGTCAAATCTGCTCCACAAGGACAATTTATCTTTGTATGTCCAGCATGTCCAGACTTCCAGCATGTTAGATTCTTTCGAGAGTTTTTCTTCTTTCCATTACCACACATCAATACCGTTCCTTCTGATGATGTGTCGCCACTACCTTCCAATCTCTTCTCTTCAGATAAGAGTTTACCAGTAACATCTGCAAACATCAGGGTCTCTTTCCCATACATCAGAATAGGCTTCATGTGCTCATAAGAAAATGACAAATACCATATGAGCCTCAAAGCTTTATATTCATCTTCAACCTTAACCCTGATAGCCTCCAGTTCTGAAACGATATTGTTAAGAACACTTAGATGATCAGAAATATTTGTACCTCCCCTCATACGAAGACTATGAAACTGCTCCTTGAGATACAACCGATTCAAGATGCTTTTGCCTTTGCCTTGGTATAACTGCTCAAGCTTCTCCCAAAGCTCCTTAGCTGTTGATATCCCATGCACATTTGCAAGAACATTCATTGCAAGACACAGACGAATACAACTTGCCGCTCTCAAATCCATATCATCCCATTCTTCACCGTTTCTACTGGCTCTACTTGAATCACTGCTGCTAGAAATAGAGGTTGGTTTACCCCTCAATGCCATGTGTAACCCAGATTGAATTTATACATCATTGACTTGAACTTTCCACAAGCCAAAGTTAATTCTCCCGTCAAAATTAGGGATGGCAAGAAAAACCGAACCCGACGGGGAAAACTGATCTAAACGGGGCGGGTTTCCCCGAACCCGATTAAGTTAAACGGGGGATGGGGCGGGTATGGTATTGATAATGCCCGCCCCGTATACCCGATTACATAACCCGTTTAAATCCCCGAAACTTTTAATAGCAACATGCTATTTATATTGAATATATATTATATATAAAAGATAATATTTTTTTTATCTATTTTATATATTATACATAAAAATTACTATGTGTAACTTAAAAAACTTATTTATTTACATAAAATTTATTGAAATAATATTTTTTTCGTTATCATTTGATAGGGATACAAATTTAATTTAATATTAGTATTGTAATTTTAACATACATGAATATTTTAAGTTTAAATTATGAACCATGTTATTAAATTTCATATCATTGATTTATAAATGGGTTACCCGATTCCCTGCGGGTTTCCCTGCGTACCCGATGGGGATCCCCGTTTAATACCCGTGGTTTTTTTTAAACGGGGACGGTATTTCCATTCCCCGCCCCGAACCCGCCCCGATGTCATCCCTAATCAAATTTCTCCACTTCATACCTCATCGGGCTGAACTTTGACATCGTACCGGTATCTCAAATAGAAATTCGTTTTCTGATGCGGAAGATCAGACAAAACTGCAACCGCAGAGCGTACGACGAATTCCTAAAAACAAGACGCCCTATAATACGATAAACAGAAAATCGTTTTTTGATGTGGAAGATCAGACGAAGCTGCAACCACAAAGCATACAACCAAATTCTAAAACCGAGACCTCCACCAAAACCTTGGCTCTGATACCACTTGTTGGGAAAACAGTCTCAAAATTCCCGACAACCCACCCAATGAATAATTATAATAAAGAAACTTGAACAAATTAATATACGTGGAAAACTCCAAAATCAGAGAAAAAAACCACGGGGCTCCAAAGAGAAAAGAATCCACCATAGGAAAATTGTTACGATCTTATAGACTAATCTCTCAAGCCACCCCCAATTACACCACACTCTCAAAGATTTGACTCACCCCTTTCTACACTAAAGAGAAAGAAAGAAATAATCAAAGCTTAAAGTGCATTTGATTAGGGCACCTTGAAACCAAAACCTTGGACTCCTTTTATAGGCATGGAGACCACCTTTCACTTTCTACTAGGGGTGTGCAGAAACCGAACCGGAAACCAAAAAACCGTAAAACCCGAACCCAAAAAACCGTAAAACCGGAAAACCAAAAACTGAAAAAACCGTTTCATATGGTTTGGGTTAGGATTGCGTCTCAAAACCGAACCGAAAAACCGAAACCGAACCGAAAATTAATAATTAATTTAATTTTTTTAAATATTTTTTAAGTTGATAGTAGGTATTGGTTTTCTAGTAAATTATTAAGTATTATGTTTCTAAATAAGTTGCTAGTTAGTAATTACAAATGAAAACTACTATATAGTCTAAATGAGTAATAGTAAATACTAGTTGAAAAAACCATTTTAAGATAAAAAAGCAACAAAAAAGAATGGTTTTAACCCAAAAAACCGAACCGAACCCATGAAAACCGAAAAACCATAAACCATGTGTTCAACCCGAAAAACCGAGAAACCAATCCGGGAAATCGAAAACCCGAACCCGAAAGAAACCGGAACCGAATGGTTTCTAAAACCCAAAAACCGAAATAAACGGTTTGGGTTCGGTTTTGGCATGAAACCGACCCAAACCGACTCATGCTCACCCCTACTTTCTACCAATGTGGGACAAAACCACATATGTTATTTTAGCCAACTATTTACAGGTTCATGTTGATTAAATAAAAAAACAAATAAGTAAAAACTACAATGTCATTAATCGTTAAACAACTAAAGGAAATTAGTATCTATAGTTGTCCTACCCTGGGCCTGGTAGGGCTGGGCCACCGCCCAGGGCCCATACACAACAAAAGGGCCCAAAAAATTAATTTTGTGTATCCCTCATTAGTAGGCCCAATTCTGATTTAGGAGAGTATGAGAGTATCCCATACGTGACGCCTAGAGCCGACGCGGAACAAGAGAAGAAATCGGGAACGCGGTATTGCGGAATGGCAGAGGCAGAGGGATTAACGGCAAGTCGGCTAACAGAAACCGAAAATCGAGGAGATTGATGACAAATCAACGGGTTCTCATGATTAGGTTTCGATTGATTCCAATTCCGAAGGGCGAAGGTATTCCTAATTCCTAATTCGGTCTTCGTTCTTATCTTGATTTCGACTGATTCTTAATTCGGTCGTCGTTCCTATCTCGATTTCGACTGAAGGGCGAATCAATTTCGACCGATTCTTAATTTCTTAATTCCAGGTTTGGGAGTTGGGAGTTGGGACTTTCAGTTTGGAAATCTGGAATTAGTGTATTGACTATAGTGAATTTGTGATTGTGATTTGTGAAGGGCCCTGACTGTGATTCCTGATTCCGTGAAACTGTGTCTGTGAAACTTTGAAAGAGAAGCCGAAACAATCAGAATTCAGCCAAATGTTAAAGGTGTTTTCTTTCCTTTGAACCCTTTTTTAGTTGTTTGAATTTTTATTGCACTTTGTTTATTGCTAATTGCTATGTATTACTTGTAGAATTCTTTGCTAGTTGCTAAGTAGTAGTTGTTTGATTACAACCTTTATTCTTTATTTTTATATAATGTTACCCAAAAAGTATTTATCCGGAAGTCAAAAAAGGAAAAAGAGAAAAGAGAATGAAAACTTTATACAATCTCAAAAAGGGGCTGTTTGTAAATTTCTTAAAACTAGTTCTTCTAATGTGAATGAAAATGAAGTTAATGATGTTAATTTGAATGAAAATGTGAATGAGAACGGGAATGAAAATGTGAATGAGAATGGGAATGAGAATGTTTCAAATCTAAATGAGAATGGAGTCAACTTGGATGAATGTTATGATAATTTGAATAAAAATAAAGTCAGTTTGAATGAAAATGAATGTGATGCAAATATGCTAATTTGAATGAAAATGAAGTCAACTTAAATGAGAATTATGCTAATTTAAATGAGAATGATGTTAAATTAAATTGAGAACAATGCTAATTTGAATGAAAATGATTCTAATTTAGATGAAAATGTTATTAATTTGAATAAAAGTGACAACAAAAAAGATATTTTTGATCCTAGATTATGGGATAGTTTAGATAACAAGTTAAGAGATATTTTAGTTGAAAAAGGACCTATAAGAGAACTAAATCTTGTTTTTCCAAAGGATAAATTATCTAGACATTTTTCTTACAATTACTATACTAGAAGATTGAGCAATGGAGAAACAAGTGATCGAAAATGGTTAGTTTACTCAAAACATGTTGATGAAGTGTATTGTTTTTGTTGTAAACTATTTAAACATTCTTATCAAAAAGGTTCTTTATCAAATGAAGGATTTAATAATTGGAAGCATCTTAGTGAGCGACTTAAAGAACATGAAAATGGTTTTGAACATTTAATGTGTATGAATTCTTGGAACGAACTAAAAATAAGATTAGATGAAAATCAAACAACCGATAAAGACTTACAACACAAAATTTTAAAGGAAAAAGAACGTTGGAGACAAGTTTTAAAAAGAATAATTGTTGTAGTTAAGTATTTATCTAAATACAACTTACCTTTTCGAGGGTCTAATGAAAAACTTTATTAAAATAACAATGGCAATTTCTTGAGATTAATTGAAATGATGGTAGAATTCGATGCTACAATGCAAGATCATGTTAGACGTATTAAAGATAATGAAATTCATCACCATTATCTTGGTCATAAAATACAAAATGAATTGATATCTCTTTTAGCTGATACTTTAAAAGGTTCTATAGTTAAGATTATTAAAGATGCAAAATATTATTCTATAATTCTTGATTGTACTCCGGATGTAAGTCATAAAGAACAAATGACTTTGATTATACGGTGTGTGAACATGTTAAATAGCAAAATAATATTGAATTCTTTTTAGGATTTTTAAAGGTAGATGATACTTCGGGTTTAGGACTTTTCAAAGAAACTTTAAATGCACTCAATTTGTTAGATTTAGATATTAATGATATAAGAGGTCAAGGTTATGATAATGATTCTAATATGAAAGGAAAACATCAAGGTGTTCAAAAACGTTTGCTTGATATAAATCCGAAAGCTTTATATATGCCATGTGCTTGTCATAGCCTTAATCTTACTCTTAGTGACATGGCACATTCTTGTGTTAAAGCTATTTCATTTTTTGGAATTATTCAACGCATATATGTTTTATTTTCTAGTACACCCAAAAGATGGAAAATATTGGTTGACAATGTTCCAAAATTAGGTGTGAAATCGCTATCTAATACTCGTTGGGAGAGTAGAATAAATAGTGTGAAAGCTATTTGATTTCAACTCCCTCAAATAAAGTTAGCTTTGACAGAACTATGTAAATCTTGTGAAGATGCAAAATCAAAAAGTGAAGGAGAAAGTTTACTTAATGCTTTAAATAACTTTGAATTTTTACTTGGTATGATTATTTGGTATGAAATTTTATTTGCTATTAATATGGTGAGTAAAAAATTACAATCTAAGTTTATATGCATTGATGAGTGTATTAATCACATAGAAAGTACAATAAAGTTTTTTGAAAATTATAGAAATGAGGGGTTTGCTTCTAATATGAATGTTGCTAAAACAATTGCTTGTGATATGAATGTAGAACCCACATTTTCAGTACGACGTCATATTATTAGGAAGAAACAATTTGATGAAACTAATAATGAAGATCGGATCCAATCGCAAGAAGAGTCTTAGGTGTTGTTTGATTGCATAAGAGGTTAATTATCTGATGTCTGATTCCACTTCTGATTGATATGAGGTGGTCCTGATAAGATACTAAGATTTGATAAGAGAATTCAATAAGTCTGTTTGTTTTATAAATTATATGATTCTGTTATTTTTATTAATTTTACATATTAATTCCCAAAACCAAACAGATATCATTGATTAAAGTCAAATATCAAGTAAGAATAATATTATTGAATCAAAGTGATCTATGTAAACATTTAATATCATTCAAATAACATTAACAAGATTTAAGTAAGAAACCAATTCAAGTTTATAAGTTATAATCAAGTAACATAAATGCATTCAATAAACATATAACCAACATGCTTTCAAGAATCAAATAACAATTAAAGTTTATAAGTTATAATCAAGTTTATAAGGTTACGTTTAATTATAAACTTCCAAATAACTTAAGTTTATAAGTTATATAGATATGTTATTGAAAATTAATAAAATTTATCAAAATGTGTTGGAATATTTCTCGTTATAATAAATATGGTAAGAGGTAGGGTAGGGGTGGGGTGGGGTAGGTTGAGGGTGGGGTGGGGTAAATAGGGTAGGGTAATGGTGTAGGGGTAGGGTGGGTAGGTTGAGGGGTAAGGTGGGTGGGGATGGGTAGATTTGAGGGGTAGGGTAGGGGTGAGGTGGGTAGGTTTGAGGGATAGGGGTGGGAAGAGATAGGGTTAGGGTGGGGTGGGATAAGGAGGGGTGAGGTGGGGTGGGTAGGTTTGATGGGTTAGTGTAGGGGTGGGGTAGAGTGGGATAGGGTAAGTATAGGAGTGGGGTGGGTTGGGTTAAGGGTGGAGATGGGATGGGGTGGTATAAGTAAGTTAAGGGTAGTTAGGTTAGGGTGAGATTAGGTGGTTGAGGGTAGGGTATGTTGAGGGTGGGGTGGGGTGGGGTGGGGTGGGGTGGTGGTAGGGGTAGGGGTAGGGGGTTTAGGATAGAGTAGGGTGGGTGAGGTAAGGTATGAGATAAAGGTAAGCGTGAGGTGGGGTGGAAGAGACGTGTATTTTTTTTGGTGTGATAAGTGGTGATAAGAAGCATATCAAAATCTTATCCTGATAAGACAAGATAAGATAATTTTGACTCTTATGTCTTCTGCATATCAAACACACTTATCAATATTTCCTCTTATCGAATAACAGGTTACCTCTGATAAGAGTCTGATAAGTGTCTATCAAACACCCCCTTAGTGTCACATGTCGTTTCCACAATGCACAAAATTTCCAGTTTTCCGCTTCTTTTTTTAATTAATGTCTTAGCTTAATTACATTAAATGTTGATTTTAAATATTTTATTAATGAATTAATAATAAAATAGATATTGGAATATATTAAATAAATGTTTTCCTAAAATAAATAGTTATCATTATTATCTCTAATGATCATAAGTAAATCCAAATGTAGAAATTTGGATTTAAATGTGAAAATGTGGTAAATAAAATAAATTTTTGTGTTAATTATTTTGCTAACGATATTTAAAATTCAACTAATTATATAACAAAAGTTTAGAATTAGACAGTAAAGCTTAAATTGTGGATATGATAAATTTTGATTATTGATTTTCAGAGATTTTTGTTTATAATTTTAAATTAAATTGAAAGAATTTTATTACACCACTAGTCCCTAAAATCGAAAAGTTGTAATATTTTGGTCCCTGAAACTAACGTCGGTTAACTTGAGCCGTTAGTTTCAGGGGCATTTTCGTTCTTTTGAATTTCAAGGACCATTTATGTACATATCATACTTTCAGGGACCAAAATGTTACTTTCTTTTCATAATTTAATTTAATTTTGATAGTTTTCATATATATATATATATATATATATATATATATATATATATATATATATATATATATATATATATATATATATATATATATATATATATATATATATATATATATATATATATATATATTCCAAATTTTAAACAAAATCAAATCATACATAATTTACTATAAAACTAGAAAACCAGACTCACAAAATCAAATTTTAAAGAAATTGAAATTTAATTTATAATATGTCATCTGTTTGAGGCCTAAAATGGTGTTTAATATCTTATCTATTACTATATTATAAAGCCACTAAAACGGTTACCTTCCCACAACGGTTAATGTTGAAAATTCTGAACAAAACCAATTAAAAATTGACATCTGTATGCTCTTCCTCCCACGTTCTCCTCTTTTTGGCTTCTGGAATTGAAACGGTTTTGACGTGCACAAATCCATCCAGTCTCCTTCATCGCTCGCTACATCCACCAACAATGGCACCAGACCACCACCAACAAACAACCATAACCGGTGACTGCCTCACTCCCTTCCATTCTAAGTTCTAACTAGGGATGTGTGGAATGACCGAAAAACCGAACCGAAACCAGAACCGAACCAGAACTGGAACCGATTGGAACCGATTTATAGTATTCGGTTCGGTTATCGGTTCTTATAATCTTCAATATTCGGTTCTCGGTTATTCGGTTATTGGTTCTGCGGGTATCGGTTTTATCGATTATAGAACCGATTATTTGAAAAGCTCATAATATGCAAATTAAGAAATGATTTAAAAGCCCACAATGTGAAAACCAAAAAAATCATTTGTTGGAACAATATTTTTAGGATGGTGAAACTACAAAATTTATATGAAAACATCATGATCGACACTTCTCTTATTATATTTTCATGTTTTTTTTGTTTATATCGTGTTATAATAGATAGAATTATATACATTTTTTAATTTTCGGTTCTAATCGGTTCCGTACCCGAAATACCCGTACCATAACCGAACCGGAACCGGAACCGCATTATAATTATTGGTTCGGTTATCGGTTCTTACAATCTTTAATATTCGGTTTCGGTTAAATCGGTTCCGTTTCGGTCCGGTTTCGGAACCGTTTACATCCCTAATCAGATGTACCATGAACAAGCAAATATAAAGCTCTCATAATTCATTAATCTTCTACATTGATTCATTTGTTTTTTTAATTTGTGATTCATCATTTATATTCAAAAAAACTAATAAATCAATGTAAAAAAGTAGTAATATTTTGATTTATTTTATCCGGAATTAATGATTTATTATTTATTGATTCAAAATTTGATGAATCAATATGTAAAAAAAATGTATCATAGTGTTTCTCATATTTTTTAAAATATACTTAGCTTCTCATTTGATAATATATATGTGTGTGTGTGTGTGTGTGCACGCGCGCGCACGCGTGTGAAGCACTGCGAATTATTTTTTAACATTTTGATTCATCATTTTTTAAAATACATATATGATGAATCATCAATTCTGGATTTAATAATTTCAACAGTTCATCACCTTTTTACATTAATTCATTACTAGTTATTAACCCATGTAATACATGAGTATATGTAATAAATATTTTTTTAATAAAATAAATTAAAATATTATTATAAAAATATTAATATATGATAAAAAAAAATAAATCAATTTTATAATATATTTGTTTTTAAATTTGAAAACAATGTTTAGAAAGTGTTATTTTTGTGAAGATTATCATGTTGTTATTCCTTTCATATTTAGATGTGTTTTAGTTTTTACCGATAAATAAGCTAAAATCACGTTCTATGTTAAAATTTTTGATTCAATTGACAATGAATAAAATCTTAAATCGATTGGTAACATAATTTTAAAGTAATATTAACGTTAATTTTAAAAATAAAAACAGAGTTAGTTAAAAGTTTTAATAAACAATAAAGTTTTTATAAATCAATTAGATAATTGTAGATATAATATTCAAGGTAGAGATAGAGGTTATATTAGGAAGTATTTAAAATTATTTAATTATATTAGTTTTCATAAAATATTCTAAATTTTTTAAAGTAAATTCTCATTAATTGAGAGAGTGAGTTATATAAGGAAAAACGGGCGGGAAAAATAAATTTAGGAGAGCTATGGAAACGACACGTGGCAAGAGTTGTTTTGCTTTATTAGTGTGTGTGTGTATATATATATATATATATATATATATATATATATATATATATATATATAT
>JAANYP010005088.1:0-14700 GCA_020465985.1 Centrapalus pauciflorus
GCATCACGTGGAAATAATGATGCATCACGGGGGAAATGTGATGCATTTGCGGTGGTGCATGGAGGTTCTTCAAGGTTTTTCGATGCATGGAGGTTCTCCATTGAACCCACCTATATATATATATATATATAGGGGTGGGTTCAATGGAAAACCGACATGCACCGAAAAACTTCGGAAACCCAATCTGACCGTCAATCTTGGTGCAATTAGGGCATGGAGGTTCTTCAAGGTTTTTCGATGCATGGAGGTTCTCCATTGAACCCACCTATATATATATATATATATATATATATATATATATATATATATATATATATATATATATATATATATATATATATATATATAGGGGTGGGTTCAATGGAAAACCGACATGCACCGAAAAACTTCGGAAACCCAATTTGACCGTCAATCTTGGTGCAATTGGGCAAAAATGGGCAGTGACACGATGGTAAATAATTCGAAGTTTGTTGAAATTGGGTGCATCCTGGTTTGGGCGCGGAAGGGTACTTCGGTCATTTCAAAAAGCATCGGTTTTTAAGAAACAAAATACCCACCTCACTTAATTAAACCTCTCGTCTCTCTCCTCCCGAACTTCCTGCTACGATAACCATCAAAAAATCAAATCCGATTTTGTTCCCAAATCTTCAAAGGAAACCCCCCAAAATTTAGGGATTGTTCGCATAAAGGGTTCGACATGGAAGGGGATGCATCATCTTCGAAGAGGAAATCAAAATCAGAGCACCAGGTACGAATATCATGTACTTGGTTCATGGTTTTTTGCTTTTTCAGTGCATCTGCAAAGGTAAAATACTTCATTGATGATATGCATTGTTATCTTCGTGATGCATCTGTTTTGTGATGCATCTGTTTACCATTGTATTTGAAACATCCATCATGTTTGTTCTTCACTCGAAATCAGTATGTATCTGTGCTTTTCGTCCAGTAGAAAAAGGTTATGTTTCCATCAACGTTTCAAGGTTTGTAGCTACGTTCGTGAAAGAAATCACGGTATAATCATTATTTTGGAATGATTTTGAAATTCAAAATAATGATATCAGGAAGGTTGAGAGATTTTAGGATACCAAAATTAAAAAAAAAACAGAATTTAATTATATTAGATAATATATCATTTGCAATACCCGAAATGCCCTTCTATGTCGTTTTGATGCATGGGCGGGTTGCAGTGGTGCAGAGTCAGTTTTCCAGAGTTTTTCGAAGCGTATAAGTTTTCCATTGAATCCCTATATATATATATATATATATATATATATATATATATATATATATATATATATATATATATATATATATATATATATATATATATATATATATATATATATGGTTCGTGTGAGTACCTAAAAAATGCAGAGTACCGTGAGTACCTGTGAACACACGGGTTTAAGATGTGAACATGCTCCGAAAAAAAGTTTTTTTTTAAAATTTTTTTTCATATTCATTTAGATACAAATAATATAAGCATATTTGTAAAAGAATTACACGCATTCACACTTCGTAGCCTCTTAAAAGTCATGTGAACGTGGAAAAATTCATGTGAACATGCTTAGCTGTGAACATACGTTCACAACAGTGCAGTTCATGTGAACTTGCACGTTTCACATAGTTATAGTGTATGTTTATTTGTGATTTTTTGCAAGTAGTCTTATATTATTAATTTAAACATGATTATGAAAAAAATTTCAAAAAAAATAATTTTAAGCGAGGTACCTCCGGTACTCCGCAAAACTAGTGGTACTCATTTGAACCCATATATATATATATATATATATATATATATATATATATATATATATATATATATATATATATATATATATATATATATATATATATATATATATATATATATATATATATATATATATATAATTAGGTTTATCAGCGTACCTATGAGATTCCAGCGTACCCTAATGTGAATGATCATTCACATATATTTTTTTTGAATAGACATGTATAAGACAACATTATAAGACTATTTTTCAAAATGAGCAACATCATAAATCTTGTGAATGGTAAAAAAAGATCATGTGAATGGTCATTCACACCATTCACATGGTGTGAAATGACTATTCACATGGATGACCATTCACATAACTATGCATTGAGCATTCACATAATTATTAAAGACACAGAAAGTGTGAATGTATGTGAAATTCATATATCATGTGCATAACATTAATTTAAACATGATTATGAGAAAAAAGTTAAAAAAAATAGTTTTTTAAGGTTGGTACCTTCGGGTGCACTTGATTTCGAGAGGTACCTTTTTGAACCTGAATATATATATATATATATATATATATATATATATATATATATATATATATATATATATATATATATATATATATATTAAATGTTTCTGTCAAGATTTCAATAACAAATAAGTAATACGTGACAATAAATTCATGATGAATACAAGTAAGACAATTAACAATTAAATACGCTATAGATATAAATAAAATGATACCTTCATTTATAACGTTTGACATTTGTTTTTAATTCACACTTAACGTCAAGAATTGATATTGGTATGTAGGTGATATGTAAGTGAAAGGTCACAGGTTCGACTTCCGTCGAAGACAATTTGAAATTTAGGTGAAGAAAGTAAATTCTAAAGTCTCCAGTTGGAGCAAAGGAGTAGTCTAGAAAAATAGGAGTACCGTTAAAAAAAAGAATATAGGGGTGATTATTTGTGTATTAGGAAAGCGACTCATTTTCAAGGACGCTAAAGAGATGACGTTTTTCTAAAAACGTATCAAGTTAGTGTTTCTCAAAACCTGTTTTTTGAATAAGGAAAAGTTGTTGAACGTAAAAAAGTTATTTTGTTAAACATTTTTTCGCTTATTAACATTTTATAAATCCAATAACTAGATAATCAACCATAAAACTCAATAACAAATTAAGTAATAAAACATCCCATAAAGATCAAGCAAAAACCGTTACTCAAAATTAAATACATTTATTTCAGAATTTTTTTGATGCATTTATAAATGTGTTATACAATAAACCTAAATAACGTTCATTATTTTTATCAAAAAAATTGAAGGGAATAAAAATGTCAAGTCCGTCGACCGGTCCAATCATATTTGGGACCCAGAACAAAAAGATAAAAATCACTCGTTTCAAAACTAGAAAAATTCAAATATTATAAAATTGATAAATAAATAACAAAATAAAATTATGATTAGATAACGTTAAAATAGAAAACCTTGCAAGTCAATGATACTGTTCAATCATTAATAGAACTAAGTATATATATAAAACTTTGTTTAGAACAAACCCTAAGATTGACAGACCTTTGACGATTGCTCTTGTCACCATTGGTTAGGCCGACTCTAAATAATGTTTTGGAATAACTTAAAACAAATGTCAATATTACTTTTATTTTGTCAAATTAAAATTGATATAAATAATATTGTATTGTTCATTTGTTCCATCAAACCACCCATCATCAACTTTTATCGGGACTTCGGTAGTTAAAAAGTGACAATTATATTTTGTTACATAATATTTAATAATACTATAATTATACTCGTACAATTATAAATATTTTAATATAATCGTCATAGTATAAGGTTTTCATGAGCTATTTATAATTATATATGTTAATGTAAAATGAATTCTATTTTTTATATTATATATAATCTATAAGTTATGTAAATTATCAAAATACAATGAGGAAAAAGAACGATCCAAAAAAAAAAAACCCACCAAGATAAACCATGTGTTTTAGACATTCAGTTTTGGAAAAATAAAACAAATAGAATTGATTTTACACTGCAAATACATATTAAATATTTAAATTACGTATATTATTTATATAATTACTATCTCTATCACATATATATGTCCGTATATACATACATACGTATATTATTTATAATAATAACTATAACAAATAACAATACTATTCTTGTATTTTTTTTATAGTAAATAATATTTATATGTTATAATTTTATGTTTATATACATTTTATGTAACCAATTATTAATTAAAAACTATTCACGTAATATACTAATACGTGAGTTTTATAAACTAGTAATTATATATAATATTATGAATATGGCACAAATGATTAAAGTATGGTAAAATGATGGTTTTGAAAAAAAAAACTATTTCGATAAGAATAAGAAGTTTTAAATTATATGTCTGTAAATGTATTCACTTTGAAAATAAGCAAGAATATGCGATTAAACAAATATTGAGTCGATTAGATCCTTCATTAAAGTTTATTTTTTTTGAACGACAAATTATCTTACTTCTACTTCTAAACTACTCATTTGTCTCAAGACTTACTTTCTTGACCTAAATTTCAACTTGTCTCCGACGGGAGTCGAACCTGTGACCTCTCATTTATATATTACCTCTCTTACCAAACTTTAAATTCAAACATCTTTCACTTACATATCACCCCTCTTATCTATATCTATATCTTACAATAAAAGAAAATATTTTTGCCACATGACGCTCCCTTATAGCTCCATTTTATTAATTTTCCCGCTTTTTTCGTAAAATAAGATAACTCTTATTTTGGTAACACATGTCATTTAATTAATTAAATTAAAATTAATAAATAATCTTTATTATTCTACTTATCTAAAATAATTTAAAAATATCTTTTGTGTACAATTAACTTTTTTGAAATATCAAAAAACTAAAATTTAAAAATACTGATAATAGAATAAATTTTTATGTATAATCCTTGAAATAAAATAAATAATTTTGTAAGTTATAAAAAATAAAAAATTATCTTTTTTCATATTCGGGAAAAATTTTTTAAAAATTCATCATTTTTAAAACCTTGAACAATGAAAAAATTAAAAATATAATATAAACATTTATATATCTATATGACTATATCTACATCTTATAATAAATGAAAATAGTTCTTGCCACATGACGCACCTTTAAAGCTCCAATTTATTGATTTTTCCATCTTTTTTTTCAAAATAAAATAACATTTATTTTGATAACACATGTCATTTAATGTAACACCCCGACTCCCGAGCAGGTACGTGTAATTATCCTATTGACTAATTATAATAGTGATTATTGCGTTGGTCCAATTGCGTCCCGTATAGTGGATTATACGTGTCGGGACGGGGAATTACGTGGATTCGGGATATAATTTTAGTGGATAAATTATAATTATGGATTCACGGGATTAAATGGGATTTAATGATATAAATAGTGGATTTTTGATATTGGGGTCGGGTATCGGTGTCGAACCCGCGATATAACGGGATCCGTATATAACGTATATATGTGCGTGACGTATGTTCTTATCCTTCTTTTGTGCAATTTCAAAGGAAAAGGTGTGTGTGTGTGAACCTATTCTGCTGGAGCTCAATTTGAAGCCAATTCAGAGGATTGAAGTGCTAAAAATCAGAATCGAAATCTCCTATTTGTGTTCTTGAAGTTGCAAGGTAAGAAGCCCCTAAATTGAATTTGATTTTGTGTGTTTAGCATTGAGATATGTTGGGAATTGTTGTGGAATTGAGTTAGTAGTGTTCTAGTATCATTTATGTGTAAATTAGTTGCTGGAAATCGAAGTTTGGGGGTTAAAACCCCCTGGACAGAACTGAAACAGCGAACAGGGGACCTGTTTTGTATCGTGAGCGCGACCGCGACGCGCTTAGCGCGGCCGCGATGTTCTTGGGGAGCGCGGGCCGCGATCGGGCCAGTGCGGCCGCGATCGGGCTTCTGCGGGCTTGGGTCGGTTTGGGCTTTGGGGGTCCGTTGGGCTGTTTTGTGGGGTTCATTTGGGTATATTAACAGCTATGGGATAATTGAGATTAATCTGGGAGAATTAATTGTGTACAGGGGCTATCAGAGACTGTTACGGGCCGGGTTCGGATCAATCAGTTAGGGAGATTGTGCAGGGTGATCCAGGTGAGTACACGAGTTCTTTTCAAAGGGCCTACTTTTATCGAGTCATAATATGTGCGTATATTACTGTTGTGATTGTGTTGGGCACTGCGAGCTGCCCCCTCAGGTATGATCATTCCTTCTTTATATGTGTTATATGCTTGAGATCCATTACTATATATTGCGATGAGTATCGTGGGAGCTGTGTAGCTCTGTTTGACCCTGTGTAGGGTTCCCATATGTATATATATATGCGGCCGTTACTCCTGTTAGCCTCCACGGGCGTGGCATGGCTCCAGGGGGAAGGGATTCCCCAATTGAGATGAGTATCTCTTTCTGTAATTGGATCTCTAGGGTCTTTGATTAGAGGCCGGTTGGCATGTGTTATGCCACGTAGTGTAGGGCTGCCATGTGACATGCGATGTGTGATTATGTGAATTGTGCAGTGTCTAACCCTTGTGTACTCACGAGCTGCGAAGCTTACGTATTCGAGTCTGATGTCTGTATCAGGGGGACCGAAGATAGGACCCGCCAGCTCCTGAGCGACGATAGGAGCTTGACTTGCTGCGATCGGGAGATTCTGCTTTTGTTACCTGTATGTGATTACTTTGCTAGAAACTTTGGGATAAATGATACTGGATTCGTATGTGGATATTTGGGTCCGGGTCGGGTCTTGTATGTCGGGTTGACTTCTGGGATATTATGGTTAATGTGCGTAAAATGTTTTAATTAATCAGTGTTTGTGTAAACCTTGACATTGTGATATGGATTGTGATTGCGTTAACGCCACATGTGTATTGTAAATGACGTGGCTTTTAGTTGGGATTAGAGGGTGTTACATGTATGGTATCAGAGCTTGTGGTTTTAGTATTGAGTATCAGTGGATGCTTGAGCTTAGACCGTGTTCAGATTCTTGGGGAGTATTTCGGTGACGGATACTAGAGGATTTAATTATCCTGGCTTAGTGTATAACGCTGGGAGACCTATTTCTTGTGCTTAATTGCCTTGTTTTGTGCAGATCAGTATGGCAGACCAGGGAGAGGGTTCTGGCGCGGGTAAGCCGCCGGGTGATGATGAGTATATCCGCAAGTCAGAGTTGTTTGGGGTTCTTACAGAGTTCTATAGACAGCAGAGAGAGCTGGAGAGAGAGCAGAGGCATGATACGGGGCCACGTTCTGGGGGTGGTCAGGATACGGGCACGGGTGCAGGTGCATCTTCCTCTACATCTCAGCGAGGGGGTTCATTTAAGGATTTCATGACTGGGAATCCTCCAGAGTTCAGAGGCGGGGGTGAGCCAGGGATGGCACTCGCGTGGGAGCGCGAGATTGAGTCTGCATTTCGGGTTGCTCATGTGGACCCGAAAGACATGGTGGGGTATGCCACGTATCAGTTGAGGGGTGGAGCCTCACAGTGGTGGAGATCTATCGAGTCTTCTATGTCTGATTCTCGTGCATATGCGATGTCCTGGGCTCAATTTAAGGACATGTTTGAAATTCAGTATGCACCCCGTGATGAGCAGCGAGAGATGGAGCGCCGTTTCCTCCACTTACAGCAGAGGGATCTGTCCATGCAGCAGTATGTGGATCGCTTCAATGAGTACTCCCAGTTCGCGCCGCAGCATGTGGATACAAAGAGGCGCAAGGCCGATGCCTTTGTTGACGGCCTGAGACCAGATATCAGGGAGTTTGTGGGACTACAGGAGACGTCCTCTTTTGCTAGGGCGCTAGAATTAGCTCGCATGAGAGAGCGAGAGATCGAGAGGCAGCGAGAGCAGCCGCCTACTCAGAGACAGCGTACGGGAGCCACTGAGCAGTCTAGTTACTGGCGCGAGCCGAGGGATCAGCAGCCCGAGCAGGGCCGTCAGCAGGAGCAGAGTTCAGGTCCGCGTAGGGACCGAGGCAGGGACAGAGGCAGAGATAGAGGTCGGGATGAGAGATCCCGGGGACAGGGTCAGAGAGGCAGTCATGCGGCCAGTCAGAGCAGTGTTGGGCAGGGGTCCCGGGCATCGGGGAGTAGAGCTGACAGTTCATTCGGAGAGCGAGATTGTCCGAGATGCCACCGCAGGCATGCCGGACCGTGTGCCAGTGATCAGTTTCGATGTTTTAGATGTGGTCAGTTCGGCCACACAGCTACAGCTTGCACAGCCCCAGAGGCATTATGCTTCCGATGTGGGAAGCCGGGCCATCGCATGAGAGACTGCCCAGAGACAGCACCAGCAGTACCGGGAGCGAGCACGAGCGGGGCTAGAGTCGAGCCTTCTTCTTCCACCTCCCGCAGGGATGCAGCTCCGAGAGCCAGAGGCCGGGTGTTCCAGGCCACAGCTGAGGAGGCCAGAGATGCTCCAGATGTCGTTACGGGTACGTATATTCTGAATGGCTTGCGTGCGCGAGTCTTATTTGATTCTGGAGCCGATCGCTCTTATGTGTCAGTGTCCTTCTGTGCTTATTTTACTGTTGTTCCTACTGTATTATCTGTGCCATTGATTGTCGAGAGGGTAGACGGCAGTACCGCTTTAGTGAGCCGTATTTATAGAGAGTGTGTACTCGAGATCGATACTCACCGATTCCTGATCGATTTACTGCCTATCGAGATCAGCAGTTTCGATGTGATCGTCGGTATGGACTGGATGACAGCCCGTCAGGCAGACATTCTTTGTGCGAAGAAGATGATCAGGATACCGATTTCTGAGGCCGAGGCCGTGACAGTTTACGGGGAGAGGCGAAAGGGGGAGATTGGGATTATCTCGATGATTAGAGCTCAGAGATATGTGACCAAGGGTTGCGAAACCTTCTTGGCTTATGTGATTGACGCCCAGAAGGAAAAGACGAAGGTAGGGGATGTACCTGTAGTGCGAGACTACCCTGAGGTATTCCCAGATGAGCTACCTGGGCTACCGCCAGATCGCCAGGTAGAGTTCCGGATCGACCTTATCCCTGGAGCGGTGCCGATTGCGAAGACGCCTTACAGGCTGGCACCCACTGAGATGCGAGAGATGATGACGCAGTTTCAGGAGTTGCTAGATAGGGGATTTATCCGTCCGAGCTCATCACCGTGGGGAGCACCGGTGTTGTTTGTGAAGAAGAAAGACGGTACCATGCGAATGTGTATCGATTATCGGGAATTAAATAAAGTGACCGTGAAGAATAGATATCCACTTCCGCGAATCGACGATTTATTCGATCAGCTACAGGGATCTAGCTTCTTCTCGAAGATTGATTTGCGATCTGGATATCATCAGCTGAAGGTCAGGGAAGAGGATGTGCCCAAGACAGCCTTCAGGACGCGCTATGGACACTATGAGTTTCTAGTCATGCCATTCGGATTGACTAACGCACCCGCAGCCTTCATGGATTTGATGAATAGGGTGTGTAGAGCCATGTTGGATCGATTTGTGATCGTGTTCATAGACGACATATTGATCTACTCGAGGAGCGCTGAGGAGCATGAGCAGCACTTGAGGGAGGTCCTAAGCGTGCTGCAGAAAGAGAGACTTTATGCGAAATTTTCGAAGTGCGAGTTTTGGCTCCGAGAAGTGCAGTTCTTGGGCCATGTTGTGAGCAGCGAGGGCATCAAAGTGGATCCCGCGAAGATCGAGGCTGTGATGAGTTGGGAGCAGCCTAAGACCGTGCCAGAGATTCGTATTTTCCTGGGATTAGCAGGCTACTACAGACGGTTCATTCAGAATTTTTCGCGGATAGCCATGCCGTTGACGAGATTGACACGGCAGGGCGTACCATTCGAGTGGAATGACGAGCAGGAGACTGCCTTTGCTGAGTTGAGAGCTCGATTGTGCCAGGCGCCGGTGTTAGCCTTGCCCGAGGGTACGGATGATTTCGCTGTGTACTGTGACGCATCAGGGACAGGGCTGGGTTGTGTGTTGATGCAGCGGGGCAAGGTGATTGCCTACGCTTCGAGACAGCTGAAGACATATGAGGAGAATCATACTGTCCATGATCTTGAGTTGGATGCCATAGTCTTTGCGTTAAAGATATGGCGGCATTACTTATATGGGTCCCAATTTGTAGTATATACTGATCATAAAAGCCTTCAGTATCTTTTTAGTCAGAAGGAGTTGAACATGCGACAGAGACGCAGTTTAGAGCTTCTGAAAGATTATGACTGTGAGATACAGTATCATCCTGGGAAGGCGAACGTAGTTGCTGACGCCTTGAGTCGTAAGGCGTGTGTTCAGACGGTTACCTCCCGAGCTGTGAGACTCGAGATCACCTCTACCCTGGTTGACAGTCTGAGATTGGCACAGATAGAGGGTCTGCGGGAGCAGAATGTGAAGAGAGAGAGGCTGGTGGGGCAGTCAGAGTCGTTGGTCAGGGATGACCGGGGTTTGTATGCATTGAGAGGCAGAGTTTGGGTTCCCAGAGTTGGGAACTTGCGACAGTTGATTCTTGATGAGTCACATAAGTCGAGGTTGTCTATTCACCCTGGGAGCACCAAGATGTACCGAGATCTCCGAGAGTTCTACTGGTGGCCGGGTATGAAAAGGGATGTGGGCCGTTACGTCGAGCAGTGTATGACGTGTTTGCGGGTCAAAAGTGAGCATCAGAAGCCGCACGGCCGCCTACAACCACTGGAGATTCCTGAGTGGAAGTGGTACCACATCACGATGGATTTCATCGTCAGACTTCCTCGTACTGTGCGTGGGAACGATATGATTTGGGTCATAGTAGACCGGTTGACTAAAAGTGCGCACTTTCTTGCGGTTCGGGGTATGACCACGATGGACCAGCTAGCGCGGCTGTATATTAATGAGGTGGTGTCGCGGCATGGGATTCCGAAGTCGATTACTTCTGATCGCGATACTCGATTCACCTCGCGGTTCTGGCAGAGTTTCCAGAGAGAGCTGGGTACCCGGGTTCAGCTGAGCACAGCTTACAGGCCTCAGACAGATGGGCAGACCGAGCACACCAACCAGACACTTGAGGACATGTTGAGAGCATGTGCCATAGACTTCAGAGGTAGCTGGGATGTGCATCTCCCATTAGTAGAGTTTGCTTATAATAATAGCTACCATGCCTCGATTAAGATGGCACCGTTCGAAGCATTATATGGCCGTAAGTGTCTAACCCCCGTGTGTTGGGGTGAGGTCGGTGAGCGACCGATCAGTGGGCCCGAGCTACTTCAGGAGACGAGTGATAAAGTAGCTGTGATCCGGGAGCATATGCGAGTTGCACAGAGCCGTCAGAAGTGCTATGCTGACCGCCGTACTTCCGAGCTTGAGTTCCGTGTTGGGGATCAGGTGTTGTTGAAAGTGTCTCCATGGAAGGGTGTTATTCGTTTCAGGCACCGGGGCAAGTTAAGTCCGAGGTATATAGGGCCGTTTGAGATAATTGCCAGTGTCAGAGATCAGGCCTACCGGTTGAGATTGCCGCCAGAGTTAGCCGGTGTTCATGATACATTCCATGTGAGCCATTTGAGAAAGTGTCTAGCTAAGGAGGATCAGTATGTGCCTTTATCAGAGATATCCGTGGATGATCAGTTGAGATATGCTGAGCAGCCAGAGATGATTACTGATCGGAAGGTAAAGAAATTGCGCAATAAAGAGATATCATTGGTACTCATTCAATGGAGACATCATAAGGGTACTAGCGCAACTTGGGAGCCCGAATCTGAGATGCGGAGTCGCTATCCTTTTCTGTTCCAGAGTCAGAGTTAGATTCCGGGACGGAATCTTTGTAAGGGGGGAGGATTTGTAACACCCCGACTCCCGAGCAGGTACGTGTAATTATCCTATTGACTAATTATAATAGTGATTATTGCGTTGGTCCAATTGCGTCCCGTATAGTGGATTATACGTGTCGGGACGGGGATTGCGTGGATTCGGGATATAATTTTAGTGGATAAATTATAATTATGGATTCACGAGATTAAATGGGATTTAATGATATAAATAGTGGATTTTTGATATTGGGGTCGGGTATCGGTGTCGAACCCGCGATATAACGGGATCCGTATATAGCGTATATATGTGCGTGACGTATGTTCTTATCCTTCTTTTGTGCAATTTCAAAGGAAAAGGTGTGTGTGTGTGAACCTATTCTGCTGGAGCTCAATTTGAAGCCAATTCAGAGGATTGAAGTGCTAAAAATCAGAATCGAAATCTCCTATTTGTGTTCTTGAAGTTGCAAGGTAAGAAGCCCCTAAATTGAATTTGATTTTGTGTGTTTAGCATTGAGATATGTTGGGAATTGTTGTGGAATTGAGTTAGTAGTGTTCTAGTATCATTTATGTGTAAATTAGTTGCTGGAAATCGAAGTTTGGGGGTTAAAACCCCCTGGACAGAACTGAAACAGCGAACAGGGGACCTGTTTTGTATCGTGAGCGCGACCGCGACGCGCTTAGCGCGGCCGCGATGTTCTTGGGGAGCGCGGGCCGCGATCGGGCCAGTGCGGCCACGATCAGGCTTCTGCGGGCTTGGGTCGGTTTGGGCTTTGGGGGTCCGTTGGGCTGTTTTGTGGGGTTCATTTGGGTATATTAACAGCTATGGGATAATTGAGATTAATCTGGGAGAATTAATTGTGTACAGGGGCTATCAGAGACTGTTACGGGCCGGGTTCGGATCAATCAGTTAGGGAGATTGTGCAGGGTGATCCAGGTGAGTACACGAGTTCTTTTCAAAGGGCCTACTTTTATCGAGTCATAATATGTGCGTATATTACTGTTGTGATTGTGTTGGGCACTGCGAGCTGCCCCCTCAGGTATGATCATTCCTTCTTTATATGTGTTATATGCTTGAGATCCATTACTATATATTGCGATGAGTATCGTGGGAGCTGTGTAGCTCTGTTTGACCCTGTGTAGGGTTCCCATATGTATATATATATGCGGCCGTTACTCCTGTTAGCCTCCACGGGCGTGGCATGGCTCCAGGGGGAAGGGATTCCCCAATTGAGATGAGTATCTCTTTCTGTAATTGGATCTCTAGGGTCTTTGATTAGAGGCCGGTTGGCATGTGTTATGCCACGTAGTGTAGGGCTGCCATGTGACATGCGATGTGTGATTATGTGAATTGTGCAGTGTCTAACCCTTGTGTACTCACGAGCTGCGAAGCTTACGTATTCGAGTCTGATGTGTGTATCAGGGGGACCGAAGATAGGACCGCCAGCTCCTGAGCGACAATAGGAGCTTGACTTGCTGCGATCGGGAGATTCTGCTTTTGTTATCTGTATGTGATTACTTTGCTAGAAACTTTGGGACAAATGATACTGGGTTGTATGTGAATATTTGGGTTCGGGTCGGGTCTTGTATGTCGGGTTGACTTTTGGATATTATGGTTAATGTGCGTAAAATGTTTTAATTAATCAGTGTTTGTGTAAACCTTGACATTGAGATATGGATTGTGATTGCGTTTATGCCACATGTGTATTGTAAATGACGTGGCTTTTAGCTGGGATTAGAGGGTGTTACATTTAATTAATTAAATTAAAATTAATAAATAATCATTATTATTATTTTTACCTAAAATAATTTATAAATATCTTTTTGTAATACACTTTACCTTTTTTTTTAATATCAAGAAACTAAAAACAAAAAAAAAAATACTGATAATAGAATAAACTTTTATGTCTAATCCTTGAGATAAAATAAATAATATTGTAAGTTAGAATTTAAAATTTTAAGAAAATAATAATCTTCTTTTCATACTCAAATATAAAATAAATTTTATTCTAACTTATAAAAGCATAAAGAATTATTATCAATTTGAAAATCTTGAACAATGACAAAATTAAAAATATAATATAAACAATATATAAAAAGTTATTACTATTCATACATAATTAAAGTAAAGGATGAAATATATTATTTGACAAACATCCCTTTAATATGTGAAAACAAAAAATAATTCATAATAATCATTTATTATTATTATCTTTTTAAAAATCTAACCCATATAATACATGAGTAATATACTAGTTATATATTATACAAAATTACTAAACTTTAAATTCAAACACAAAAATCTCAACTTTTCGGTTTGCCTTTTATTTTTTACCCGAAAAACAAACTTTATATGCTCCTCCCTAATTAGATATAACTAATCGATTTTAATGATCAATAGCAAAAGGTCATGTTTGTTTTTTGTTGAAGATCTGCGAAACACTTGTGTCTGCGAAATCGAAGATGCGGGAAAATGTTTGTTACGAAAGTGCGTTTGTTTTCTTTGTCTGCCAATGTCTGCGTAGCTCTTCTCATGTCTTCTAAATCAAAGACAAAAGTAAACATTTGCGGAGCTCTTCCCGTGTCTTCTACCGAGCTGCATACTTCTACAACTAAATACGCAGACCGCAGACATTAACCTTTTAAAAAACAAACAAGTGATAATACTCAAAAAGTTATAAAGCACGAATAAATCAAAAGCTCGATAAACTACTAAGAGTAATGGAAAAGTTAGGCCATCAAAGACGTACAACTAAAATGCTTCATAATATAAAACAATATAAATATTTTTCTTGACCAACATCCATGAATATTTTAATTGTTTATTGTCCTTTTTTGCAAGTATTATAATTTGGCATCTTTGTTTATTAATTAAAACTACATTTCCAGGAAAAAAATTATTTTTATTAAAAAGAAGGTATTTTAGCTTTTGTATATCATATAAAGTGAAAAAAAAAAAACAAAAATATAAAAAAGATCATATATTTTAGCTTAAATTCTAGAATTTATTATGAAAAAACCAACATAGTTTTACGTTTTTTGGGTTTCGTCACTCCATAATATTTATTTTCTAGAAAAGCTTATAAGTAAAATTTTTTTTTTGAGTTATTGAAATTTGACGATTAGAACCCG
>JAANYP010005089.1:0-15798 GCA_020465985.1 Centrapalus pauciflorus
TAAGACATGCATATTGTTCCATGTTATATATTCTTGTGGATTAGTATAAATCGAGTACAAGAGAAGTAATATATTAAATTTCAACCTCTGATTCGAACGATAGGTATGATTTTTAGAATTTACTATGTGTTTTAGTGTGTGTGTGTGTGTTCGATGGACTGTTGAAAACAGTCAAAACGAGGCTATTTTGGTATGTTTTATGTTAAAAACTGTTAAAAGAGTACACTTAAGCCTATAGCAAACATTTTCAGTCACAAAATATGTGTAAAATGACCAAAATGAAATCTGGTAATAATAGAAAATGTCCAAGTGTAAAATCGGGTCTGATGAACATAATTCGGACCCATCCGAAATTCGTATCATATTCGAGTTTCGGACCTTATAAATCTCGGATGGCCAATCTCGGATGGCTAATTCAGATGGCCAATCTCGGATGGCTAATTCGGATGGCCAATTCGGATGGCCAATCTCGGATGCCAAACTCGGATGATCAAATTCGGATGAGTGCAGACCCGAACTCGGATGATCAAATCTCGGATGTTTAAGCTGTCAAGAACAGAAATAATTAAGTGATGTTCTTTTATGTCTTATGAGAAATTCAAATGTGCAAATAAAAGCTTAATTGACTTATTAAAAATCACACATGTCCATAAAAAAAGACATAAATATTAATGAGTTATCTGAATCATGACAATTAAAGTTTAAAAGCTAATGTTCTTGCAATGATAAATTCTGGACAGGTTCAAATAAATTCTGACAAAGTAATAAAGTTAAACTACTGAAAAGTGGGTCAGAGTTTGTAAAGCCAAGCGAAATAAAAAGTCAAAGATTAAATCCTGAGATAAGTCAGTTGGTGGAGAAATTCACTTGATAAAGTAAACAGCTCAGTCTAAATCCAGTATAAACTGTGAGTTATAGATATCCAGTTTTCTTGCTTCATTCTGGTTGAGACATATTATTGTTGTTAGTTTATTTTGGCATTCATTTATGCTCAGCTGGATTGTGACATGTGCTCACCATGGTTGGGTGATGCCCAGTGGATCATGATGGCTATTTGAGTTATCAATCTGCACACATTGTACTTAGAATTCAATTCAGTTATTGTATAAGTTGATATTCTATCAGAACTTTGTTTTTTATGCTTTCATCCACTTGCTTGTATAATTTGAATGTATTAATTCGGCTAGACTTCATATTTTAGTCAGTGTCGGTCTATTAGTGCTAGATCCTTGTTTATGCCACGCTTAAGTTCTATTGGAACTTGAATATCTAGAGTTTACTTTTGATGCCCCCTCCCCCCCCACGATGTTTACTGGTAGCTAGCCCAGTATTGAGTGGATAGCTTCCACTAAAAGCGTGAGCGTGGCCTGGACATCATCCAAATCTAATTACTATGTCTCAATCTTGCGTGGCTGTAGCGGCTGTCAAGTTATATCATGCTAGTTACCCACTTTCCGCTTATTTTTATGCATGTAATCTTGATAAATCTATATTCTCACTAAGCATTGCTTATAGTTGTTGTTAAACCTTTTTACAGGAAAAGATAAAGGGAAAGCACCTGCCGGACCTAGTTCTTAGGTCACCAAAGATCAAGTGAAGTTTTTCATAGACCACTACTTCAACAACCCTTTGTGGTACAAATCTGAAGTTGATGATTGTGGTGATTTGGGTAGATTCTCTTTGATCATATGATGATATGTATTAGAGTAGTCCGTACCCTTTATTAGTTTAATTTAAAAACTGTAACTCGTACTGAAACTTTATTAAACTTAATCATAACGTTTGTATAGTCATTCAAAATTCTGCACTTAGTTACCCTATTTTAATTATAATTGGTTTCGTATTGCAAATTGTGAGACCTGGATGCTTAAGACTGCCCCGTAAGGGGTGGTCTTCACAATGGCGATATTTTGGTTTATTCAAATGGTTGTTTTATTTTTAAAGCTTCTCCTTACAATGGCATATATGAAACTATTGAATGTGTTAGTTATTTAATCTTACATGTTGATTCTTCTAATAAGCTTAATAAGAAAATAATTGTGGCATTGTCGTTTTGGGGCACATAAACAAGAAACGCATTGCCCAACTCCAAAAGGATGGAGTGCTGGAATCATTTGATCTCAAATCGGATGATGTATGTGAATCTTGTTTGTTGGGCAAGATGACAAAATCACCATTCACTGGAACATGTGAAAGAGGTGCAGGACTATTGGACTTAGTTCACACGGATGTTTGTGGACCATTCCGATTCACCACAAAAGATGCAAGTCGCTACTACGTTACATTTACTGATGACTTTAGTAGATTTGGATAAGTTTATTTGATTAAACATAAGTCTAACACTTTTGAAATGTTCAAAATATATCAAAATGAAGTAGAGAATCAACTGGGCAGAAAGATAAAGGTGCTCCGATCCGACCAGGGGGGAGAATACCTTAGTATCGAGTTTCTCGACGATCTTAGAAATTGTGGAATAGTTTCACAGTTGACTCCTCTTAGAACACCGCAAATTAATGTAGTTGTGGAGAGGAGAAATAGGACCTTGTTAGACATTGTTAGATATATGATGAGTCGAGTGACACTTCCAACAAGCTTCTGGGGTTACGCGGTAGAGACAGCCGCCCATATCTTAATTCATTTACCAACTAAGAAGGTTTCAAAGACACCTTATGAGATATGGAAAGGAAACTGTCCTTCCCTTGGGCATATCAAGATCTGGGGTTGTGAGGTTTTCGTTAGACAAGAAACTCTAGTCAAACTAAAAAAGAGATCAGAAAGGTGTCTATTCATCGGTTATCCACATGATTCATTTGGATATTTGTTTTACAGAACCAATGAGAATGTGGTGTTTGTAGCTCGAAGAGGATTGTTCCTTGAGAGAGAAATGATACCGATGAAGAACCTATTACAAACACTAACACTCAACAACCGGTGGCAACACCTGTTGAGCCGAATATCATATCCTTACCCGTTCGCAAAACAAGTAGTAGAGTTAGCCATACTCCTCAGTTTTATTATGGTTTCCATATTGAAGAAGAAAACATGATTAGTGATAGTACACTAGTCGAGTTGGATGAGTCTGCTAACTACAAGGAAGCGATGGTAGGCCCTAACGCTGCTAAGTGGAAGGAGGCTATGAAAAGCGAGATTGAGTCTATGTATGACAACCAAGTTTGGAATTTGTTTGACGCCACACCCGGTCTTACGATGGTGGGTTGTAAATGGATATTCAAAAAGAAAACTGACATGAATGGCAAGCTACACACTTATAAAGCTAGGTTATTCGCAAAGGGCTATACTCAAACCAACGGGATTGATTATGAGGAAACCTTCTCACCAGCAGCTAAGATTAAGTCAAGTAGGATAAAGCTGGCAATAGTTGCGTTTTTATGATTATGAAATATGGAAGATGGAAGTCAAAACTGCTTTCCTTAACGGAAAACTAACAGAGGATGTGTTTATGACACAACCAGAGGGTTTTGAAAATGCAAAGTATCCTAAAAGAGTGTGCAAACTTCAAAAGGCCATATTGGACTCAAACAAGCTTCTCGTAGTTGGAATCCTTGCTTCTATGAGAAAATCACACAGTTTGGATTTTCTAGAAGCGAAGATGAGTCATGTATATATGTCAAAGTCAATGGGAGTATTGTAATCGTCCTAGTATTATATGTGGATGATATTTTACTCATAGGAAATGATACACCAACATTACAAAGTGTAAAAGATTGGTTGGGAAAATGTTTCACTATGAAAGACTTAGGAGATGCATCATATATTCTTGGTATTAAGATTTACAGAGATTGGTCGAAACATCTAATAGGACTTAGCCAGGACACATACTTAGACAAAATTTTGAAAATATTCAAAATGGAGAATTCTAATAAAGGGTATCTACCCTTACATCATGGCATAAAGATTAGTAAGGATCTGAGTCCGAAAACAAAGGAAGAACTAGACAGAATGAGTCGAGTATGCTTCGGCTATAGGATCAATTATGTATGCCATGACGTGTACAAGGCCTGATGTCTCACTTGCTTTGAGCATGGTGAGTCGACATCAACAAAATCCTAGTGAAGGCCATTGGACAGCTGTTAAGAACATTTTCAAGTATTTAAGAAATACTAAAGATAGGTTCTTAGTTTATGGTGAAAGAAGAACTCAGAGTAACGGGTTACTATGACGCTAGTTTCCAAACAGACAAAGATGATAGTTGTTCACAATCTGGTTGGGTATTCTTATTGAATGGGGAGCGGTGACATGGAAAAGTTCAAAGCAAGATACAGTGGCAGACTCCACATGTGAGTCTGAGTATATTGCGGCTTGCGAGGCATCAAAGGAAGCCATCTGGATGAAAATTTTCATTGGAGATCTTGAGGATGTTCCAACAGTATAAGAACACATTTATGTATTCTGTGACAATCTGAGTGTTGTCGCCTTGACTAAAGAACCCAAGGATCATGGGAAGTCGAAGCACATTGAATGGAAATACCATTTTGTTCATAGAAAGGTTGAAGAAGGACACATGATTATGAAGCATGTATGATCATTCACAAAGGCATTGTCTACATTAAAACATGATGATCATGCTAGGAGCATAGGATTAAGAGATAATATAAACTTCTAGTTGTTAGTTTGAATTTGAAACATTACAAACAATGATTGAAATTGTAACAGTTTTGGTGATTAAATAATGGAGATTTTTTTTTTGCAAGAGTGCCACCATTTACTATTGTTTATCGTTGTGTTTCGTTTTGCATGTTTAGAATTCACTTCTCGACTAATTAATTTTACTCAAACATCCTCAGTCGTTCATACGTCAGGAAGTAAGTATCGATTTAAAACTGTCATGGAGTGTTAGTAGATTGTGTATAAGAATTAGACATAGCATGGAGAATGCTGCAACACTCATGAGTACTTAATGGGAAGTTAAGTATAAGAAAACATGCACTTAGAGAGATTACTTCATGGATTAAAATCACAAGTATTTCTAAGACGATAATATCCTCTATTCTTAAAAAGCAGATACTTTAGTTTCTAGTTTTTCAAGTCTGTTATACTTTAGCTTATTCAAACGCTGCGCGTAAATGCCAATTATAAAGGGTATGCTACGTATGACATGATAACTTGTCTGACAATACGTATTCAAAATTTATTTGTTCCTTTTGCGTAAATGGAAAAGCCATATCTATGAGCCCTTTGATGATTAAATGTTGACTCTAAAGTGCTAGGCCTAGCCAGGACTAAATTGATGCATTCAATTCAGTAATCTCATATAGTGAATTAACTGGAAATCAGAGACATAATTTTGAATCTTGAGATTGATTAAAATCCATGTCTCAGTTACATACGATATCAGTTGAACAAAGGAATAGTTGATCACTTATCTAAGGGTTGTCTCTAAAATATGATTTAGAGTTCGGCAGTTGCATTGGATGACACTCTCTGCTTGGTTGATGGGATAGACTTGGACCAATAATAGTTAATGACTTGTCCAAGTGGGAGACTATTATATATAATGTCCAAGTCATAACTAAATTGGTAACACTGTCATTAAAAAGTAAAGTCCTTTTTGGGTTGCCCTCAATGAACAGTAAAGAGAATAATTAAAAAGGAGTTATATAAATAATTAATTAATTGGTTTATTAATTTATTATAGTTAATAAATTAATTAGAAGCTAAATAATTAATTATAAAGAAGCAAGGGGCTAAAGTGTAATAGTTGGAAAGTTACAGATAAACCCTAAAAGATGGTTCTTATCTATGAAATTGTGGAGTGTCCCACATCACCAGAGAATCAATTTCCAAGGGTTTCATCCCCTATATAGTATAGAGTTTAATGTCAATGCTTCATTCACTCAATTCTCTTTTCTGATTCCTACTCTTTATATTAGGATATAGAATTGACATTAGTTATTTTTCTCTTTTGTTTGTGGGTGTGAGCCATTAGAGGTGTTCTCGTTTGAGCACTCGCCCCCTGAGTTTTATTTTCTCATTCATAGCGGCATACGCGTGAGAAATCGGTTTTCTCAAAGGTTAGTATTTTCTTAATCATTTATTTTGTTGCTTTACTTATTATGTTTAGATCTGTTAGGGTTATGTTTCTTTGTTGTTCTAGATTAAATGATTTTCTGCATTGTAGTTAATCTAGATATGGAACAGATAACCCAATAGTGATATCAGAGCCATGTTACATAATAAGTTTTGCAAATAAATAGAATTAAGGGTTTAAATTTTTGAAACTTTGAATTTAAAATTTTTGAAATTCCGAATCAATATTTTCGAAGTTAAAAGGTTTTATATTTTCGAAATACGTTCACCAGTTAATTTGTTAAGACTTTGTTTTTGGTGTATTTCTACATAAAACACATGACATTCTACGTAAAATACATGATAATCTACAGAATACTTTCAACATTTAAATTTTTAGAAGCTGTGTTTTTTGTGCATTTCTACATAGAATACGTAATACTCTACATATAATACATGATAATCTATATAGAATACGTTCAACAATTTATTTGTTATTGTTGTATCTATATAAAATACATATCATTCTATGTAGAATATTGTTATTGTTGTATGAGTTAATTTATTTTTATATAATCTACGAAATGTATAGAAAACACAACATTCTACATAGATTATGAATAGTGATGTTAATCTACAAAAAAAAAAATATTGGATCATATATTTTCTATATAGAATATGTTCAATTTTTAGTAGTAAATAATTTTCTATACAGAAAAAAAAAATTTTATTAAAAAGAAAGAAAATTCTCATGAAGGAATGAAAAAAAAAGATAAAAAATAAAAAAAGGAAGTGAGAAAAAGAGAAAAAAAAAAGATTTTTTCTTCCTAAAATACCTTTTGCACATCTTTTAAGGATTATTCACTATCAAAAGTCTGAATAATTACAAAAATGTCATTTGCCTATTTTCAGCCATAGATCTTTTGGATCTAAAGTCTACAAATGGTTCATATGTTCCCATGATATTTAAGGTTCTAAAAAACACTCATCCATATGTTCCCATGATATTTGATGTCATAGACCCCAAAATCTTTCATTGATGAGTTTAAGAAAATTAAGAAAATGTCAAGATCAAAGCCACCTAAGATTAACTGGTTTTAATAAATCAGAGTGTAAACCAATAACCTTGTTTTGAATCAAAGTCCAATTAAGAAGTTTGCGGAATAACACTTAATTGTTTTAAGAAAACTTTCAGAATAAATAACAGATAAATATAACCAAAATCAAATCCTTTATATTGCCAAGATCACTGATTACAATCACCTCTAATCGACGAAGAACACAGACTGTTCTTAGGGTTTTACAACCTTAGAGGCTTGAGAAACTTTATCATAAAGCAGTTATAATGAAGCACACAATTACAGAACTTGCACGTACAGACTTTCAATTGAAAGACCTAGTCTATCTATTTATATATATATATATATATATATATATATATATATATATATATATATATATATATATATATATATATATATATATATATATATCCTTCTGATTTGTTTCCTTGAAGAACTCTGATTTCTCTGGTAGTAGATATGCTTGGAAGATATTCAAATCTTGAAATATATATCACTTCCTGAATTTAAGCACTTTCTGTTGTTAACCTGTTGAGCAGCTTGAACTTTTAACTCTGGCAGCTTGAACATTTGAACTAGCAGCTTGAACTTGTTGAATTAGCAGCTTGAACTTTGTAATTAGATAGAAATACTACTAACAGTTTAAGAAATCTAACTAGCAGCTTGACATACTTAGAATATTTCCCAACAATCTCCCCCTAACTTAAATTATTAACACAATACTTTAAGTTTCTATACAAGTAAGGAAATAAAACAAAGTAAAACTATTATATACGAACTAAGGCATCCAAAAACTTACAACTGTGAAAGTTTCTGCCTTATAGCTTTTATGAATTCTCTCTTCAACTCCACTTTATCACAATTAATCTTCATAAAGCTCATTTGGTGTAGCCATGCCTTTGGCAAATTGAGAAATTCAAAATTGTAGAACCTGCTAGATCTGTCTGCAAGCTTGAGTCTGTATGTCATTGATTTGGCATATAAATCAATCTGTACAATCTTCATTTCCTTGACAGCTTCTATATCCATTCTTGTGGATTCTGGGTCAAAAATGCTCCTGAGATTTTTCAAATTTTATTAAACCCAAACAATTTGAGACCTAGAATGACTGGCAGTTCCAATATGATGCATTTTTGTCAGCTCACCTCTAGTCAGTCTTTGAACCAGTTTGATTAGGCTCTTGTATTCTTCCTCAGGACCAGCTTCTCTTTTGATTACAAAGTGATATACTAAATCAATGTCATCCATTGACTTAGCATACCAGTAAGTAATAGGAGGTTTGGAGAAGTCATGCTGATCCAAAACTTTTTCAATTTCCATCCCCTTTTGCAGTTGTTGTTCAAACAACACTCTCTTTACTTGATCAAACTTTGCTTGTTGAATGGTTTCAGAATGAGGATCATTAGCAACAGTTTGAACTGGTTCTTGTGGACCTTGGACTTGTTGGGAGGCTGTGGATGCTTTTTCCTTCTCCTTTTCTTTGTCATATAAAGCCTGAAGCTTTTCAGTTGACCATGATTGAGCAATTACATTTGATATCCCAGCTGTTGCAGAGAAATTTATCAAAAATCTTCTATGTTCTGCCTTTGAAGGCCCTATTGGCCTTTTCCTCTTCTTTAGACTATTCTTGACCACAAACCCTCTTAGGTAATCTCCTAAGGTTTCATCATCTCCCATAGGTTCATGGGTTTGCTGGTCTAAGATCTCATCTTGTTCTTCTGCTAATTTCCTTGCCAGTTCAGTATCATGGGCAACTTGGGCTTCTTTAGTGATGAACTTGATTTTTGGAGGCTCAATTAAAATACCCAGTCCCTTGTCTTTGGAAGCTGATACCGTGGATTGGACTGCTGGGGCAGGAGCTTGAGAACCTTCTTTGATAACCACTCCACTCGATTTACTTGGAACAACTTGAGCTTCTAGAGTAACAGTTTGAGAAACTGTTGGGACTGTTAGCCTAGAAACTGAAGCTGTTGGTGGAGAAGTTAAAGCTGTTTGGACTGGATGAGGGATCTCCTGATTCTCCCCCTTTTTGATGCATTGATTTGGCCAGGAGAACCAAAAACATTTGCAAGTAGGGATCGAACCATCTTCTCGAGCTGGATAATCTTGTTTCCACACAGAGTGAAACCAAGATGAAACTGATCAAGGCGTTGTTGTTGTGCTGCTGTGAGTTGTTGTAGGGATGTGATCTGAGATCCCTATGCAGCAATAATGGATTTGTAATGTTCCAAAATGGCTACAACAGGTTTCAGCTGTTGATCCGTCAAAGCTATAAGTTGCAGACTAGCCTCAAGATCTTCAAATGATAGTGGTATTTGAGATCTATCATTGGCATGAATTCCAAAAGTAGTAACATCTGGGCCCCTTTGTTCTTGGTACTAGGGACTTCCAGAAGGTGCTTGCACACCCTCTGTTGCCATGGGAGTGGTCTTAGAGATGTTGATACTGTCATGTGCCTCTTTTGTAGAGACATTAGTAGTACCAGCCACAAAACCCATATGAACATCCTCTGATGGGATGTCCACCTCCAAATTGAGGGTGGGAGTATCCTCAATGGGTTCCCTTTCAATATTATGTGCAGGAGTGTACCCCTGCACAGGGCTATTTGGCTCTGGGAGTTGGACTGAGGAGGAAGGAGCTCCTACAACTCTTTGTCTTTTATACATTTGTAGTGAGGGGGTGGGGATGTATGTATAGTAGAAGGAGCAGAGGAAGTATATGTATCATGAGGAGTGGGTTGGGGTCCTGGGGGTGAAGCAGTAATGGATGGCTGAGCCTGCTCAGGACCCTCTCCTCTGTTTCTTGGATTGATGTCCTGCATTGCAGAAGGCAATAGGACATCCACATTCTGAAAATTGGCACTTGGTTTCAAAAGCCTTTTAATAGAAGGTAAAGAGTGCCTATGAGAAACATGTATCCTTTTATGTATTTTAAAATTTTTGCAAGACTTTGCAATTATTTCTGCCAAAAACCGTGGATACATCAAAAATTTCCCATTCTTTAGGGCATGGTGCCTTAACATGCCTTGAAAAATCATATTTGAAAAATTAAACTGTTGGCCTGTTGATAAGCATACTAAGGCAGTGGCTATATTCGAAGAAAATTCAGACCAACCAGTTCTTTTAGGGCTTATACGCTGCTGAATAATATGCATAAGATATTTCCATTTAGGACCAACATGTGCTTTATAGAAAGTAAAAGAATCAGTAGGGCCCCTATACCCAATGTCAAAAAGACCTTCGTGTAAAGCAGTAAGAGAGAGATCAGATATACCTGTGACATCTTGAAGATGCAGATGTTGGCGTACAGTCTCCTCAGTGATGGTAATGGGGTCACCTTCAATGATTGATGCAAAAGAAGTGACTCCATTAATGGTATTGACAGTGGCTGATTCCAAAACTGCTCTATATGAGAGACGTATACGGTGGGATTAAAAGTTAGAGCGTAATGGATATGGGAACAACGAAGAAAATCCATCATGTCATGGAATGGTTGGAGTTCAGTGTGTTTGAGAGAGTAGGGAAGGCAGTTATGTTCTTTGACAAACTCCATTAGAGATCACAACGGGGATGTAGGGTTTTGAACGACTGCGTGTGAATCGGACAGAGAGAGAAGATGAAAAGATTGTGGAAGATATTTTTGCAACTGGTAGTTACAATCGAATGAAACTGGGACTTTAAAGGTTTTGGCTTTTCAAAAATATCTAGTCCCGCGCACAATCTTATGAAGAATTACAGAATTACCCTGCACACTTGACAGACCAAGTGAAACAACTAACGGTCCGAGAAAATGAACTAGCAGCTTGAGAATAGTCCCAAGCTGTTAGTTGAAAATTAAGCATTTTCTAATGAAACAGTGTCTCCCCCTTAACTAAGCACATTTAATAAGTATGTTCCTCATAAAATAAGAGAGAATAAAGAAAAACAAATTAATCCATATTAACCATCCCAATATTTGATACTAGAAAGGTGAATCTTCCTACATCAAATGGTTTTGTAAATAGATCAGCTAACTGATCATCTGTATGAATTTTGGTAACTTGGATTAATTTCTTCTCATTACAGTCCCTTATAAAATGAAATCTAATGTCTATGTGCTTGGTTTTGGGAAATTTCACTGGATTTTGTACAATGCTTATTGCACTTGAATTGTCAATATAAATAGGAGTAGATAGAAAGTTCATACCATAGTCTCTCAGTTGGTTCTGAATCCACATCACTTGGAAACAGCAGCTGGCAGCTGCAACATATTCTGCTTCAGTAGATGAAGTGGAAACAGTGGTCTGCTTTTTGCACTGCCAAGAGACCAGTCTTGCTCCTAAATATTGACATCCACTAGTTGTGGATTTTCTGTCTATGTTGCAACCTCCATAGTCACTGTCAGAATAAACTGTTAGTTCAAGAGGAGAGTCCTTAGGATACCATAGTCCCAATTTTGGTTGACCCTTGAAGTATCTAAAAATTCTCTTAACAGCAAACAGATGTGAATCCTTTGGAGCACATTGAAACCTGGCACAGACACAAACAGCAAACATTATATCAGGTCTAGAAGATGTGATATACATTAGGGAACCTATTAAGGATCTGTATAGATGGATATCCACATCCACTCCTTCTTTATCTGCATCAAGCTGTTTATGAGTGTCCATTGGTGTGATGGCAACTTTTGTGTCCTTGTATCCAAACTTTTCCAGGATGTCATTCACATACTTTGATTGACTTATAAAAAGTCCAGTGGGTTTCTGCTTGACCTGCAATCCTAGAAAGAAAGTTAGTTCCCCCATTGAACTCAATTGAAACTTCTTATGCATCAAGGTTTCAAACTCCTTGCACAGAATGTCATTTGTTGATCCAAAGATGATATCATCAACATAGATCTGAACAAGAAGAATCTCTGATTTGATGGACTTTGTTAATAATGTCTTGTCTAGAGTACCTCTCTTGAATCCATTTTGTAGAATATATGAAGACAAAGTGTCATACCATGCTCTTGGGGATTGGTGGAGTCTGTTATTATGAAATCCCGTATATATTCAGCACCTTGACGTTTTTCTCATCAAACACATGAAGAAACAAGCTCAATAAATGTGTTTTTAATAAGAAAGAAGACAATATGAATGTTGGTGAATATGGAAGAACAGTGGCGGCTCCAAGAGAAGATTCAAATGTAGGTCAACCGTGTATATTCAAAAAGCAATCCTAGGAGCCTTTATAGGCTCATTTAATTAACTTACAAGACTTGGCAACAATGGCCCCTACACTATTACATAAGAAAGAAATTACATAGAAATAAATACAAGACACATTACAATGTTAATAAATATTACAAAATAACTCCTAGGATCGAAATAATTAATCTAACAATCTCCCCCTTTTCGATCACTTAGGAGGTCCTGGAACTCGCGCATGATCTGTTGATTCACGAAGACCAAGTATGACATCGAAACGTCTGGTTACTTGTCTTGTATGTAGCCGCTCGTTCAGGTAGTCTATGCCGCTGAGTGTATTTTGTATCTCCGTAGGTGAGCATCTCTGTTCAGGATCTGGTTGAGCATCATAATCTTGTACTTTCTTTGTGAGAGCAGCTCGAACCAGTCGAAGTGTACCATCGGAATAGCAAGGTAGATCCTCAAAGCGCATATACCTTTTGTAGCCCTTGTGGTTCACAAAAATAACACCCGGATCTCCTTTAAGTATAACTCTGTAGGCTGGGTGGTGGGCTAAAAGAAAACTATCTTGTTCTGGTGCTCGTAGGCCCACCTTAACCATAGCACTCTCAATCGCCATCTGAAAATCTCTTAAGCACATTATGATCGATCGGCGATTCATGCTTCGAACTAAGGCACCTACAGCTGTCATGTGGGATAGACGTTTTCTGATTCGATTTTTCAGACTGTTGTGAAGGAACTCAACGTCATCCGCTCTTATGTAGTCAAGGTCATACTCAAATATGTCATCTCCCGTACCATCTTCTCTTTCCACTTGATAGGAGGGATAGAATACTTTGGCTCTTTTGCACATGGTAATTGATTTGAGTTTTTTAATCTTTGACTTTGACACCTTAGACCTTTGTTCCCGGAGCATCAATTGGTAGTATTCGGCCTGTTCAGCTTTGGAGACATTTGTAAGTTCCATGAGTAGACGTCTGCTGAAGGCTCCAGGTTTCTTTCTGAATACCATCTTGAATCTTTCTTCTAGATATGGATTCTGAAATTGCTCCGGGGGAAAGTTCTGCAGGAATTCTTTCAGGCCTTGAACGGGGGGTTCTTCGATTTCGTCCTTTTTAGCTTCAAGAAGCTTTATGATAGTCCCCCGCCGTTCTTGACGCATTTGATCTTTTTCGCTCTGCGGCAGTGTGTGAACTTTTCCTTTCGTGTAGTGATCTACCCAGAATAGGTCGTCTTTTCTGTGCACTCCAGGACCCTCGGGAGTTTCATCGAAGCAGTCAACCCTTTTTGTTTGGGAGGGACCTGAGCGTTGGGTTTGTTGGACTGGTGGAGGGCTTGGGGATCTTGGTGGGCTGACTGTAATGTGGGATTCTTTTAGTGATGGGGGAGCTTGGATGGATGAGAGTATGTCTTCCTGTTGGGCTCTGGGTGGTGAATTCAGGAAATCGAAGGAAGAGGATGAGGATTTTTTGGTTGGAGAGTCAGGTTCAGGCTTAGGAGTTAAAAGTGGTTGGTTGTCCTCGGTATCAGAATCTGAATCAGAAACTAATATGATTTCAACCTTCTCGTGTGGCTCCTCAAATTCTACCATGGCTGTCATTGGATCCAGTGGAGCTGGACCCTCGACCATCGGCTCGTCTTCAATTAGCATGTACTCCTGAGCTTCCTGTGACTTTTCCCCCGACCCCTGAAATTCAGACCCCTCGGCGGTCTCTGCTCCCCCTGTACCCAGCATGGGCTCCTCAAATTGTACTTTTCTGCGCTTCTCCCCCTCATGACGATCAGGGTCGTCCTGGTCGTCATGTTTTCTTTTGAGGGTTTCGGCCTGAGCGCGGCATTGGAGATCAATAACTGCTGACTCGAGGCGATCCATCCTGGAATTTAGCTGCTCCTGGACCTGAAGGATTAGGCGATTGAGTGCGTCCAGTTTGTCAGAGAGCTCCGCCATTTGTAGTTGGACTGAGTGGGATCCTTGTGAGGGGCCGGCTTCGGAGGCGACACCCTTACCCTTTATAAGAGAAAGAAGGGCGGTATGTCGTTCCTCGGCTGCCTCCCTTTGGGCGTCAAGGTCAGCCCGGGTGATAACGCCGGCACCACGTAAGGCTGCCGTTAACATCTCCAAATTGATGGGGAGATGGCCGGAAGTGGACGGCGTAGATTGAGCCACTCCCGGTCTTCCTTCCGTCATCTCTGGCTCCACTACGGGATGCTCAGATCTGGAAGTTTCGGGAGCTGCCACGGAGGCAGCTCTTGGGGATGCCACAAAAGCATCGTGCACAGTGTCTGTTTGTGGGGATGGAATCGTGGGCGAAGGAAGTTCGGTCACGTGGGGAGGAGTGTGACCTCTTTCAACACCGCCACTCTCCGAATGAGAGGGCGATGGCGTATGTTGAAGATCCCCGTGTAATGAAGTGGTTTCCCTTTGAGGGGAAACCAAGTGGATGGTTAGGGTTGTGGCGACCGCTGGACTAACGGTCTTTTGAAGTGGTGTCCGGCTGATAGGGCTTGGTTCACCCTCAGATTGCGTATCCCTCGGCCTTACAACAGAGACGGTTCGTTCAGAATCCGCCGTCTCTGCCGTCTCACCTACGGCTCCCTCCCTTACACTCTCAGCCTCCCTCTCACCATGACCCAGTGATTGTTGTACTTCCATCCTTTCTCCCTCGTTCTCACTCTCATGTTGCTCACCGTCGGACTGGTTAGTCTCAGTCGATTCAGACTGAGACTCATCCGGATAATTTTCTCTCATATAGTCCCTTACCCGATCTGTACCCCTCGACCTTGTCAGAGTTGATAATGGAATCTTCATTACCTGTACCGTTGGTGCCCCTTTTGGCAAAGTCAGTTTCTGGATAGCGACGGTTGGATAGACATCAGCTTCTGGATGCTCATGAATGTCTTCGTCCTGATCCATGGCGTATTGTATGATGAGCTGAAGGAATCGTTGATAGGGGACATACTTGCGTCCTTTCTTCGTGCTCCTTTCCACGTGGACTCTTCTTAATTCTTCAAAGATAAAAGCCGCATAGTCCACGTGTCGGTCGTAGGCAAAGCCAGCGAACATGGCTAAAACCTGGGCCGATGCTGAGTCATGACCAGAATGTTTGGCTGTCAGGCACTTGTTGAGTACATCGAAGAGAATTCTCCAGTGGGACTGAAGGTTCTTGGTGCGAAAGTCGGATGGTTTGGTAAGGGATCCGTCATACCCTAGGTTTTGAATTTCAGAAAGGGCTTCTGAGACGGATGGGTTTGGATCGAACGAGTCAATGGAGGGAATGTAGTCTTGGATGGGAAAACGAAGGATGTGACGAATGGCTGTGGTTGTGACTTTGACTGGAACGCAGTCAATGGTGGAGGTGAAGTGAGGTTCGGGGTCGGTTAAGAATTGTAGCCTGTTCCAGAATTGTTGTAGGTAAATCTGGGGAACGGCGATGGCTGTGGAAAGGGCATAATATATGGGATGGCGGGTGAGAATGTCAAAAGCTAGGGTTTGGGATTCTTTTGGAAGGATAGAGACGTCGA
>JAANYP010005091.1:0-22500 GCA_020465985.1 Centrapalus pauciflorus
CAGGTACTAAGGATTACCTTTTTTGAGACGACTCATGACTATGATCCACAAAGTGGTCTCAATCGGTGGGTCAATCCAATATTTGTTCGCAACAAATACCTGTGAATTTGGTCCAACCTTTGCTATATTCATCACCCATGAATATCAACCAAAAACCACAGTAGTCTTTTAATTCTTGTTGTGGTTCCCACGACAACAAGCAGCTATGGAATAGTTTTAGAATAACTTCAAGTTTATTCTTGGATTTCTAAAACATGCAAAATAGAACGACATTAAAGATATCATGTTGATCTCCTTTATCTCAATAAACACAACATGACTTCCATCAATTTAATGCTACTGTTCCTTTATCAAATGTAACGGTAACACGATCTATCGAAAAATTAATTTCAGACATGATCTTAGTGGGAGTGTTCTCTAGTAACTGACTTAACTTCCATTACCGTTTATCTTTGAAAAATTACACTAGTTCTTTATTACAACTTCTTGTAATATTATTCAGACTCATTCTGAATCTCCTTACAATTTTATATCCATTATCTTTAGAGGAACTGGTAAATCACTCATAAAGACACCAGGATTAAAATTTAGGAGCTCTAGCAATTCAGATTAATTGCTACTAGTGATACGTTTAGATGTTTAGTCTGGAATATGACAGTATGCGGTTTATCTATATCTTAACAAGATATCTTTAACAACATTGTGTTTAAAATTTGTGATATGTATCCATAACCACCAGAACCTGGTTATCTACAACATTTCGTTGTGGTATTCCGTCAAGCTTGCCGACGAGTGTTTAAACAAGTCAAAGGCTACTACTTGACTAACCATCACACAAGTTGTATACATTTCACATGTAATTTTATAAAATGCGATTTCTTCTTGTCTAAACAATTTTGACTTCTCAAGTCTAATTATTTCTGACAAGTGAAGTGAATTAACCTCCATGTAACTTCTTTACATTTAATTCTGCATTTTATTAGTTTCTATATAATCACGGATGACTATCCAACTCATATAATCTCTTGAACTAACTTTCAAGAATTAACAAGTTCAATGAAACTGGATTTGAACACTTGAACAATTTACACAACAACATAGTTAATCATTTTTATCTGAATATGACTACTAGCTTGTCCAATCTCCATTGACAAGTTACTATTCAAGCTCCACTTGAATCAATAGGCTATAATCATGGTTTAGTAATCTTAAACAATAGGAATTTCAAGCAACAAATTTTTAACTCCAAAAATTCTTTATTTATCCCAGAAATACTTGCAAGAAATTCAATCAATTATATACTACACCATGATAAAGTATTTATGACATGGAAAAAGTGTCCAGCAGAGTATTCTCTAAGATGTCTCTATGCTCCCACTGAATCTGTCATCTCTTTTCATTTCATTTTAGTCATTGCAGACATTATGCATGAAACTTTGTTCAATTGGGTATCACATATCCAAGAACAATAATAGTGACTGATTCAGATACACGAAGTCTCAATGCGGTCAACCTTGACCGTTTCCAAGTACTTTGGACAATTCCTTTCCCAGTGCCCAATTTCCTAGCACTCAAAGAATTTGTCATCCTTGGATTTGAATTCTCTGGTTCTAGGTTTTAGCTACTTGTTAGCTTTAACCTCCGGCTTGGAAACTTACTTTCCTTTCCGTCTCTTTCCCTATATTCTCTTCTCAATCACTCCCTCAGCAGTCTATAGCATCCGATGCACCCCACTGATCATCTTCTCCGTGCATATTGTAACAAATTACAAATTGCTAAAACTCCTTCAATAAGGAATTGAGAATTAGATTCGTGGTCATGTCCTGTGTCACGGGTAACCCAAGTCTGCTAAGATGATCCAGATAACCTTTCATCTTCAACGCATGGGATCTAACAGTTGTTCCTTCTGCCATTCTGCAGGAGCTCAGAGCCCTTGTCGTATATCTTTCTCAGTCCGAGCCTGAGTCTGGAACATATCCTTTAGCTGGCAATACATCTGTCAAGCTGAGACGTCCATAAGGCTAGTCCGCAGCTCAGATGTCATGGTCGCTAGCATTAGACAGGCAACATTGACCGAATCCTCAGAGTGCTTATTGTGGAGATTTCTCTCCTCAACTGTAGCAGTCTCCGCAGGAGCAGGTTCTGGTGCCCTTTCCAGAATATATGACTTTCACCCTGTACTCAGAACATTTGTCAGATTTTACTCCCAGTTCAGGAAGTTGCCTCTTTTGAGTTCTCCATATCCCGAATGGACCTCAAAGTAGCAACATGTGCTTTTGGGGAGGATTTTCAAGTGGGAAAGGATATTGACGTTATCATTGTTGTTGTTACTGTTATTGTCATTGTTATTATTAAACCGCTTCTACCTCTGTCTTTTTCAACCATCTTAAACAATTTTTCAAAAATTAGTATTTGATTAACCATTAATAAATCAATAACCCAAAATTTAGAAAATGATTTATTAATCCTAATAACCATTTTACTTATTCATGCACCCAACGGAGGCTGAACCTACATGAATAAGCTACTCAGGCAGGCAACTTATTACCAATTACAACTCCTTTGCAACTCTTAGATCTTATGAGATTTTCAATTTCTCAAATTGATCATGTTTAATCTCATCCACACCTTGGGCAACAGTCTTACTGAGGAACCACCACTGACACACACCATATAACAACTGCAAGTCACTGGCCCAAGTCTCACTTAGGATCCGCAGTGCTTACCTCACAGCTCTCCGAGTTTGCGGCGTAAGCACCCAACGAAGGCTGAACCTACTTACGACGCCCGGTCACCGTGAGTGCCACTATATGGACGGTGTGTTGTGTCAGATTTTTAATTTGGGTTTATAACCAGTCTCTTACCGAGAACTAGTGGCCAGTCAGGTTAGTCTGCGGGCAGGATCCTTTCGGTTCTAAACCTTTTGGAACTTCCACAGCCCGAGCAAGACTGTCCTAGACACCACCTGTGAAATACAGTTTCTACCAATTCAATCAACACAATACAATTAATAAGATCAATCAATGTAATCAAAACTAACCGAATGATTGGATTTAAGATCTTGATGATTACAATACGTTGAAGTGTAAGATCCTTCGTACAGTGCTGCTGTTTCTCAAAATTTAATACGTACAAAATCTGACAGATCTCTATTTCTAGAAAGTCAACATGACTATTTATATACAATTCCAAACTATAAGGAAATTACATAGTAAGTCCCTAGACTTTAATCTTTCATCAACTAAACATATTCCAACATTCTCCCCCTTTGATGAAAGAAGCAAAGTCTTCATGTTGACAATCCAATCTTCTGTTCAAATCTTCGAACGCTTTTTCTATCTGACAGCCTCCATTCAATCTTAGAGATAAATTCAACCATGAGTTTTCTATCGTTAACTGACAGAGCACCTTTCTTTGTCTTCCTCTTCTGATCTGCTGCCAGTTTGCCTTTCAGACCAGTCAACACTTTAATCAATGTTCCGTCAGAAAACTTATTCAGTTCAACACTTCTCATGGCTCTCAATCTTTTATTTCTATCTTTGTACATGACAGCTGGATGTTTCACCATTATAACTTGAAATTCTTTAAGCTCACCAGCAAAGTTAATATCTCTGTGAGGCGCAGTCATGTTTATCTTCATCATCCCTCTCTCAACTCCAATCTGTAAGTCTTGCACTGACATTAATACCAGCTTCGTATGCATAAAATGAAACAATGTCTTCAGCGCAAATCTACAATGTTCGTTCCTTTTATTCCTGCACAGTTCGTCAAAAAGATCTTCAATATCGACCAAGTGCATGTTGAACATGTCGGCTTCAGTGAATACATACGTGTTTCCATCGGACCTGGTAACAGTAAACTTCGGATAAAAAATCTTAACAAATCTTTCCTTTTCGATCATCACCAGATCTACTATCCTGAATTCACTCTTCACCTTCTCAACCTCTTGAGTCTTATTTCTTAAGAAACTGGCATAGTTGACCAGATTGGGCATGTTCGGCTCTAAAACTCGGAATAACTTGAGAAATGAACAGGGAGCTTGTTTCTTGCAAAAAATCCTTTTCTCCAAAATATCTTCAATATAAGGCATCTTATTCCTTTTTCTAATGAATTCAGCAGATCTATTCTCTGGAAGCTCTAGCTTTTTCACCTTCTTCTTGCTTATCTCATCTTTATTCAACAAAGTCAACATATCTTGAATTTCTCTCTGCACCACTTGTTGAGCTTCAAATCTGAGTCTATGTTGTTTCTTAGACTCATCGGCAAGCACATACTCGTTGAAGAATCTATCCATTACCTCAACCTCATTCAGTATGACCTTTTCTTGTGCAACACTGCTCTCAACTGGAAACTCTTCAAATTCCTCTTTAACTTGAATAACCACCTCTGGCTTTTCAACCGTTGGTGTCAAATCAGTATCCTTCAAAATCTCTTCAACTAACCCTTCCTCCTCCTCAATTCTTTCAGCTCTGAAATCAATATCAGTTAAGGCAATTATATCATCATCTTCTGATACTTCAATGTACTCCTCCCTCTCTTCTCCTATACCTTGAATACTTAAATCTTGATTTTTCTCTTGATTGTCTTCATCTGAATCAATATATTCGACAAAGTGATAGATATCAGACTGAATGTTCAAAGGAACTGGAACATCTTCATGAAGAATCAATCCCAGCTCTCTTTGTTCACCAGCTGAATCTTTTGAGCCTCCAGCCTCTTTCTCTTGAACTTCTGGTTCCTTTTCTGGATACGTAATCATTAATAACCCAGGCGTTGGTTCATCAAGCTTTCTCCTCTTCTCCCCCTCATGAGGAGCATCATCGGAGTCCTCATCATGCTCATCATGCTTCCTTTTGGATGAGGAAGCTTGAGCCTTACACGACTCTTCTACTGCAGCTACTCTTTCAGACAAATTTCCCAAAGCCGTTACCACTGTATTCTCTAAACTGATCATTCGTTCTCTCATCTCATCAAATTGATCAAAAACAAAATCTTTTAACTCTTCCTTCAACTCCTCCATTGCTTGTTTTGATTCATCTCTTTTAACCGACTCCTCCGCAACATTCTTTCCCTTCAAAAACTTCTGAATATTAGACATTTGAGCCATGACCTCAGCCAGTTGATTAGATACATGCGTGTTGACTCCAGAAACAACTGCATTCAAGGCTGTTGACAGAGTTGATTCGGTCACAAACGGGGATAAACTCACTACTGGGTCACGAAGACTTCCAGTTGACACAACAGTTGAACTGGAAAACAGAACTTCTGTGTGGCCAGTGCTCAGAGTTGGTATTTGCGTTTCTCTGACTGGACTTCCACCCTCTTCAAGTGACGGAGCAACAAATGCTTCCATTACTAAGGGTGTTCCGGTGGGAACACGAAGTTCGGCCACACTGACTTCAACGAATGAAGTCGACTCAAGTGTCCTAATGTGTATAGGCTCTAGACTCAGTGAATCAAATGAAGTCGTACACACGGGCAACTGTGTACTGGTTTCAATATCCATCAAGTCCAATTGACTTGCGGATAGATTGTGTGTTTCATCCCGGTGAGCAAATGAAACAATCTCCTGTTGAGAGGAGATTGAGTGGATAGGAGGGTGTGCAGTCGTCAGTGGGATACTGACTTGTTCAATGCTAACTCTCATAGGAGAGCTAACAGTGGATGTGGTTAATTCCCGGCTTTCTGGGCTTAAGGGCACCCTCACACTCTCTACAGCGATGTGCTGAACCTCAATCATCATTCCCCCTCCTTCATGATGATCTCCACCATCATCACCATCATCATTATCATCACCCTCTCCCTCTTCTTCTTGAATATCAGATAGAGTTCTCTCAGAATCAGATTTCTCTTGTTCTTCCTCACCACCCCTCACACTTCCTTCACCCTCACTCTCAGAACGGCTAACCTGAACTTCAGCCCCTTGCTGAGGTTCCGCTATCCTTAAAGCTCCTGGGCTAAGAGAACCCGGTTCTTGGGTCTCTATGGGAGCATGATCTATTCTATATAACCTCACATTTTCACTCTCAGGATCTGCATACTTCAGTAAATATTCAGGAATCGGCATTATATTTGCATTAGGAGAGTCCGGCACTTCATGTAGACTCATCATAACATAGTCTGGGCATCTTTGAGAGTTGGCTCGCTTTGGAATATTTTCATTTGCCCTTAAGATCCCTCGAATAAGGATCTGTATAAATCTCTGAAGTGGCACAAATTTCCTTGCTCGATTTGTTGTTTTTGCAAGCACAACCTCCTTTAGATCCTCCCATATGCACTGAGCAAAGTCATAATGTTTATTGAATGCTATCCCATGAAAGATTCTCAAGCAGTGAATGCTGCATCTGTCAATCCCTGTATGCTTAGATGTCATACACCTATTGATGATCCCAAATAACGTATACCATTCGTCATTCAATCCATTTCTGTGAAACTTTGAGCTCTTCGCAAGTGGTTTTGAGTAGCCTAGGCAGATTAAATCATGAACCAGCTCTTCATCAGAAACAAAGTCTTCAAAATCTGCCAACTCAGGGAAATTCACAGTATCTATACGTCTTGGAAGAAACAAGTTATGACGCAGTCTTGCTAGGGTGATTTTCGTTTTGAACTGGTCAATTGTTACTTTGAAGTGGTGATTTCCGTCTGCGGGAACAAATTTGACAGTGTGCCAAAATTGTTGTAAGTACACTTGAGGAATAGACGGTTTGTATTGTAATAGATAACCTAGTGGATGACCTTTCAATATGTCCACTATGATAGGATGGCTTACTTTGATGACTTTGGTATCAAGACGATGATTATTGTCACGAAATGGAAGGCAATGTTTTGGTTTTACAAGTTGGTTATCAGGAATAATATGGGTTTGTGAGGAACGGGCTACAGAAGTTGATCGGACTGGGATAGAGACGAGAGTATGGTTTGATGATGATTGAGCATCAGAGGAATTAGAATTTTGGGATTGTACAGGAGATGCCATTTGAATACCTGTAAAAATAAAATTCATGTTAGATTTACCAAGTACACAAAGTACAACCTTCAAAATGTAGAAAAACTTGTAACATTTTATCAGAAATTGCAATAACTTGTGATTTTCTGTTTAAAGCATCGGGATTCCTGACAATAATTGAAAAATTATTGAGAGAATTCCAAAGTCAATCGTTTAGAGACCAATGTTAGAAAAACACAAATTTGTAACAATTTCTTAAAAAATGTGACATTTTTCTTAAAACTTTAAAATTCTATACTTGAAAAAAAATTTCTGATGAATCTCGAATAAACCTATACAATTCTCGAATGACACTGTAATAATCTCGGGTGACACATGATACAACTCGAATAAGACTACACCCAACTCGAATGATGAGACTAGAAAACTCGACTAAGTCTATATACAACTCGAAGGATATGTTCATAAAACTCGACCAAGTCTGTATACAACTCGAATGATGAGACTTCAAACTCGAATAATACACTATAAAACTCGAATGAAGAGTCTAGGAAACTCGAATAATTCTCTGAAAAACTCTAATGAAGTGTGATTCAACTCGAATGAGTCTTGAAGTTTCTCGAATGAAGAAACATGAAACTCGATTAAGTCACAACAAAAACACGAATGTTATATTTATGAAACTCGAATGTAACATGTATTAAACTCGAATAGAAAATGAAATTCAACACCTAACTCGAATGACTAAGTCATTTTCTCGATAAACACAGAGTCTCAACTCGATTATGCTTGAAACACATGTTCTGAAAAATTTTCTAAGTATTACATCCACATATTTCTCGAATGAGTCATGATGCATCTCGAATATGCTTAGATAAAACTCGAAAAACAATGCATCACAACTCGAATGACACTGTCACTCAACTCGAATGACTCTTTTAAAAACTCGAATGTAACAGTTGATCAACTCGAATGAAGCTGTTGATCAACTCGAATGATACGTGAAAGAAACTCGAATGGAACTGTATTCGAGAAATGTCTTTTCATGTTTTTCGACAAGTCTAAAACACACTGAATTTGAGGAATTTAATTTCAAGAAGCATTTTCAGTGTTTTAACACTTGAACCCCCTTCGAAAATGAATTTTAAACACATTTGTTTTACTGAACTTTGAACAAAAACAACTTTAAAGTTGTTAAAAATTCAAATTTCAGAAAAATCAAAAATGCGAAACTGTTCGATTGAAAAATTGATGATTGTGTGTGTGTGAATTGAAAATGACTTATGAAACTACAGATTCATAGTCATATTGTCATTGTGGACATCAACACACACTTAATTTCAGTTTCAAGAATCATTCAGATGATTCACCATTAACGGCCAAGAACTCAAAAATAAAAAGACGAACACATATTCACATTTGAACAAATACTCTGAAAATATGCACAAACAAACTGAAAAAAAATAAAGAAAACCAAACTTTTACTCACAATTTCGATGAAAGAAAAACGTCGGTTGGTGGGTTTTTGAGTTTTCTTCAAAGTTAAGAAATCCTTGTTGGAGAAGATGAAGTTGAGTTTCCGAAAAAAAATGATTTGAATTTGAAAATTCAAATTTATAGTCAAATTGAGCCGGCCCATTTGAATTTTTTTTCAATTTTAAACAACCCGGCCCAAGTTTAAATTTTCTCAATATTAACATTCGGCCCATCTTCTATTTTAAACCACATAGCCCACATACCTATTTTTCAAAAAAATTGTGACTAAACAAAAATTTGAAAGAAAAAAAATTTTAAAAAAAATCCATCAGCTCAAAAAAAATTTAAAATGAACTTAAAAAAAATATACTTCAGAGAAAAAAAAAATTTCACATACACATCATAAAAAAATGAAAACCACACACAACAAAAAAAATTAAAATTATTAACAAAATGCGTTTGCTCCCCCTTGAATTTTTGAAATTTGCTCCCCCTCAACTTATGATTGCATTTTGCAGCTCTGCTCCCCCTACAAATTAACAGATAATTTTTATCAGATTTATGTAAAATCAGATAAAGTGTTTTTCTGCTCCCCCTGCACATGACATTCCAGATCTCGTTAAATTCTCAAGTATGTAAACCTTTTATGAATCCTGAATTTAACATCAGATAAAAATCACTTAAAAAATGAAAATTTTAAAATTAAAATTTTGAAACTACTGAATTATTAAATCTTAACGATTCAACATACCCAATTTGTATACCAAAAAATTAAATCGTTTTTCATCTAACGCTTTGGTAAACAAATCAGCTAGTTGATATTCAGTAGGTACAAAATATAATTCTATATTTCCATTTTCTACATGATCTTTAATGAAATGATACCGAATGTCGATGTGTTTTGTTTTAGAATGTTGCACCGGGTTTGATGCAATAGCGATTGCACTCTGAGAATCACAGTATATTGGAATCTTCTTTGGTGTAAACCCGTAGTCACGTAGTTGGCTTTTCATCCACAACACTTGTGAACAGCAAGAAGATACAGCCACGTATTCTGATTCAGCTGTTGACAATGAAACACAGTGTTGTTTCTTGGATGACCAACATACGGGTTTGTCACCTAAGAATTGTACTGCTCCTGACGTACTTTTTCTGTCCATCTTATCACCTGCGTGATCAGCGTCAGAAAAAGCAGTCAGATGAAATGAAGACTCCCTAGGGTACCACAAACCAAGATTTGGTGTACCTTTGAGATATCTTAAAATTCGTTTTGCAGCAGTTAAGTGTGATTCTTTTGGATTTGCCTGATATCTAGCACAAACACATGTAGCAAACATAATATCTGGTCTACTGGCTGTTAAATACATTAATGACCCAATTATACCTCGATAATGGGTTACATCTACAGGTTTCCCTGAGATGTCCGCATCGAGTTTTGATTTTGAATCCGGAGCCATGGGAGTTTTCATAGGAGTACTATTGACCATGTTAAATTTCTTTAACATGTCTTGGATATATTTTGACTGATTGATAAAAATACCATCAGTCAATTGTTTTACTTGTAAACCTAAGAAAAAATTAATTTCCCCCATCATGCTCATTTCAAATTTCTGGGACATTAAAAACGCGAATTTCTTACAAAATTCAGGATTTGTAGACCCAAATATTATATCATCTACATATATCTGTATTACTATAATATCTGGCCCCTGACGTTTTATAAACAGAGTTGTGTCAACTGCACCTTTTGTAAATCCACATTTCAACAGATATGTTGAAAGTGCATCATACCAAGCACGAGGTGCTTGTTTAAGGCCATACAGTGACTTATCCAAAATATATACATGATCAGGTTTCGAAGGATCAGTAAACCCTTCGGGCTGATATGTATATACTTCATCTGTTAGCTCCCCGTTTAAAAACGCAGTTTTGACATCCATTTGATATACTGTAAAATTTTTATGTGCGGCAAAAGCTAAAAACATCCTTATAGCTTCAATGCGTGCAACTGGTGCGAATGTTTCATCATAATCAATTCCCTCTTGTTGACTGTATCCTTTGGCCACGAGACGAGCTTTATTTCGAATAATTACGCCGTGTTCATCTTTCTTGTTCTTGAAGATCCACTTCGTGCCAATTATAGATTTGTCCTTTGGTCGCTCAACAAGTCGCCAGACCTTTAATCGTTCGAACTGGTTGAGTTCCTCTTGCATCGCCACAATCCAATCAGCATCCAGAAGAGCTTCTTTTACATTTTTAGGTTCAATCTTACTTAAAAAATTTGAAAATAAGCATTCATTTAATGTAGCCCTTCTGGTTTGGACTGATGACGATGGATCACCAATGATATTCTCTATTGGGTGATTTCTTGTCCACTTAACTGTATGTGGAAACGGTTCTATTGGGTCTTGGTTGGGATTGGAATCTACATATGGTTCGGGAGTGGTTGCAGATGTTGTAGGTGGAATATCGGAGGTAGGAGCTTCTGACTGTTCTGAGGTAATAGGGGTTTCAGAAGTATGTGGAGGTTCAATTGGTTGTACAGTCTCAGTAGTTGACTACACCTTTGCTGTTGAAGCTTCTCCAGTTTCTTCTGAACTTTGTTGTTGAGATAGATCTGAAACTACGACTGGATCTTCAGTGATCCTGTCAGGCACCAAATTTTGAACATTAGATTTGGGAGTTTCAAAATAATCATCATAAAAGTTCTCAAACAACTTATTTAATTCATTTTGTTCAGCATTTTGTTTATTGTACTCCAAAGAAGTCTGCATGTTAGGTCCGGGTTCTGAACTTGTGTGTTCAGAAGCCATAATCATTCCTTCGTCAAATTTAACATTTACGCTCTCGTTGACTATCTTGGTTCTCTTGTTGTATATTCGGAAAGCAACCGATTCCTTTGAATACCCGATGAAGATTCCTTCATCCGCCTTTTGATTAAACTTTCCCAGATTGTCTTTATCATTCAATATGAAGCATCTGCAACCAAAAACATGGAAAAATTTAACATTAGGTATTCTTTTATTGATCAGCTCATACGGAGTCTTTCCGAATCTTTTATTTATTATTGAACGGTTTTGTGTGAAACATGCTGTTGCAACCGCTTCTGCCCACAAGAACAATGGTAAATTGGAGTAGGCCAACATCGTCCTAGCTGCTTCCACTAGTGTCCGATTTCTTCTTTCAACGACACCGTTCTGTTGTGGAGTCCGAGCAGCTGAGAATTGATGTGTAACTCCAACTGAATTTAAGAACGAGTCCAATGATTTGTTCTTGAACTCTGTTCCATTGTCTGAGCGAATTGTCTGGATGGTGAGTTGCAACTTTACTTGTATTTTTCGGATGAAGTCGATGATAGATTCGGTGGCATCTGATTTGGATTTCAGGAAAAACACCCATGTGTATCGTGAGTAGTCATCAACTATCACCAATACATATCTTTTCTTATTTATACTCTGTACTCGCATTGGTCCACACAAATCCATATGCAGTAACTCTAATGCTCTTGTGGATGAGTGTGCTGTTTTGGATTTGTGTGTGGCTTTTGTCATCTTTCCTTTTTCACATGCCGCGCATAGTTGCTCTTTTTGATATTTAAGCGCCGGCAGCCCTTTAACTAACCCTCCTTTTGCTAGGTTGGTCAGTTCATTGAAATTTAGATGCGAAAGACGACGATGCCAAAGCCATGCTGTTTTGGATGTTGCTTTTGACAATAAGCAGACATCTTTCTTCAGATTGATCGAGGCTAGATCAATAGAGTACAGATTTGTTTTCCTGGTTCCTGCTAGAATTTCTTTTCCTTCTGCTGATTTGATGCTGCACCGATTGGCTTTAAAGTTGACTTCTAATCCCTTATCACACAGTTGTCCAATACTGAATAGATTATGACCAAGACCGTCAACGTAAAAGACCTTTTGGATTGTGATTTTGTCATATTTCAGGCTTCCATATCCCTTGATCGGACAAAACTGATCGTTTCCAAATCTTACCGTCCCACAGAACTTTTCTACAAAGTCCGTGAGTGTGTCTCGTTGTCCGGTCATGTGTTTGGAGCATCCCGAATCAAGATACCATACATGGTTTACCTATAAAACGTAATAGCACATGAGGTACCCACTTGTAGTTGGGCACTTTAGTTTTAGGTACAACATGCATAGTATCTTTTGTTTTTCTAACTGATATGGCTTTAGGTTTATCGTTTGAATTTATTTTAGGTACCCATTTCTGAATTGTTCTTTTGGGTATCCACTTTTGTACAATTCTCGGTGGAATTGTTTTTGAAGTTTTTATCTGTGGATCCTTTTGCTTGTCATACACAGGGTCCTTTTTCTTTGGTTGCCATACAAGCTTATTATGTTTCACAGTTTCAGACTTACAAACATAAGAATTCAAAGCAATTGATTTCGATCTTGAAAACTTAACACAAGAATTATTAACAAGTTTATTATTATTACAGACAGAATGTTCAATTTTGTTGTTTCTATCTGTAACAATTTTTCCTTTCTCGCGCCATTCTTGTTTTATAATCTTGTTTTTCACTTCTCTTTGCTTCTTTCGCCATACTTGTTTTCGCGACCCGTTCACAACGTTATCTGACATAAAAGAAGTTTGAGAATTAGAAGATTTAGATGCTTGGTTTTTCTGTAACCTTTTCATACCTGTTGAAGATTTGGCTGTATGTGCCAAGGAGTTCGTTGATGAAGATGATTCACCCTTTTCAAAATTAGGAGACTTAACAAACAGTTTTGTTTTCTCCTTCTTTTGTTGCACTGATGGTGAATTTTCAGATGGTTTTAAAGAGTCTGTAGTCTTTCTTTGCAGAATTTGAACAGATTCTTTATTACCAGTTGATAGTTTGTTATTCAAAGGTTTGATAAATTCACCAATTTTACCAAATCTTTGATCTAATGAATTAATATCAGAGTGCATAAACAGATCAAATTCTTTTTCTGAATTTATAGAATCCATAGAAATAGATGAATGTGGATCAGACACATTTATGTTTTTAGACTTATCTTGCAACTTTTGATCTAATTTTAGTAATTCAGACTTGAGTGTTCCATTCTCTGTCTCAAAACTTTTAATTTTCAATTCTAAATCAGAATTTATCTGTTCTAAAATTGAATTTGGTAAATATAGTTTTTGAGACTGAGTTGGTAATTCAGACAAATCCTTTTCAGAATAAGTTTGAATGTACTCTTCTTTAGTATCAACAATGTTGCTGTTTTCATTTATCTTGGTATAGTCAACATAATTTTGCATTTTGTCTGATCTTGACCTTTTAATTTCTTCACTGGATTCTACTTCTTCAGATGCTTTCAAGAATGTCATTTTTAATCCTAAATTCATGTATCTGACATCATATAATGTTGGTGAATTTGTTATAGCTTTTGTCAGATACTTAGGATTTTCCCAACCAATACCAGATTTAGAGTTATAAAACTCTGTATCTTTTGGTTGATTTAGATATATTGTTTGATCTGTTTGCCCTCTTTTAATAAATTCATCCTCCATCTTTTTTATTTTCTCATAAAGTTTAGTTCTTTCTTCAAATATGGCATGATATTTTACAGAAAAATTTGAGGCTTCTAATTCAGCTACTCGCAAACTTTCTTGTAAATCAGATATTTTGTGATTCAGATTGGATATATTGCTTTGAAGTTCTTTTTCCTTATCCTGTAAGTCTGAGACAGCTCGTAAAGCTAAGGCTTTATCTTTGGAAAAATCTAGGACTAAATTGTGTTCATTTAGAAGTTTGTTTTCCAAAGAATGAACCTTTTTCTTTTCTGCTTTTAAGGATTTTTCAAACTTTTTAAGCATGAAAGCCATATTAGTTAGTTTTTCTTCTAATATGCATGATTCGTCAATATCAGAATCTGAAATAGAATTTACCTCCTGTCCTTCTGAATCCTCTGAGTTATCAGACTCTGAATTCTCCTCATTTTCAGCATTGTTTTGGCCAGATGCCATTAATGCAACTTCTTCTTTTTCTTCTTCTTCATCAGAATCAGATTCTCTCTGCTCTTCATCCTCTTCATCTGTCAGACCAACCCACACCTCATCTTCAGCTATCATAGCTGATTCACTGAGTTCAGATTCATTGAAGATTTCTGACTTTAAACAGATATGGGCATCTTCATCCAAAATGTCATCATCTTCGGATAACTGTAACCAATGATCATCCTCCGCCATAAGAGCTTTGCCTGACTCTTTCTCTTTAGCTAAGAGGGCCTTTCTCGTATAGTAGTCTGAATTTTTGACTACTGGTGATCTGCATTCCCGGGCATAGTGACCTGGTTTTCCACAGTTATAGCATTTCTGTTCAGATTCCTTCTTGATTGATTTATCTGACTTCTCATATTTGTCAGACTTTCGTGCACTACTTTCTCCAGCCTTCTCATACTTATCCTTCTTCTCAACTTTCCTTGAGCCTGTTTTGTAGCGCATTTTGTTGTTTGTTGGCTTCCTGTAAAATTTCTTCTGAAATGCCTTTGTAAGCAGTGCCATCTGTTTTTTCATCTCTTCAATCTCTGAATCTGCAGATGAATCTGATGATTCTGATTCTGATGATGTACTGCTGATTACCGCTCTTTTCTCCTTTTTGAGCTTGTATTTATACTTTTTCTCCGCCAGTAGAGCTAGTGGATCAGCAGTTTCTTTTTCCGCTTTCTTCTTTCCAGATATTTTCCTCAAAACAACTTCTTGGTAGTTGTTGAGGTTTTCAAATAGCATATGGAAATCCATCTCCTCTATATCTTTCGTTTGTTGGATGATCATAGCATATTTTTCCCACTCTGGATTTAGGACATTTAAGAATTTGACATTGATGTCCAAGTTGGACTTCGTCACTCCGTTTCTTTTTACTTCACTTACCAGATTTACAAATCTTAGATAAGTGTTTTCCAGAAGTTCTCCTTCACGGGCTCTAAAGTTCTCAAAAGTCATTAGACTATTCCTAGCCCTATTTGTAGCAGCTCTGTCTGATCCCCGCATGATTTTGCACACTTCATCCCAGATGGACTTAGCAGTCTTTGTGTTTGTCAGACAAGTGTATATATCATTGGGGATTGATATCAACAATAATTTTCTGGCTGTCTTGTCCCCTAATTTTCTCTTTTTCTGTGCCTCTGTCAGATTTGTGATCTCAACAGTCCTCGGTGGTATTGGGGGATTGCCAGTTGGTACTCCTGGGATTGTTTCCATAAAAGATTGCTGGTCCTTCAGTTAATGACTTCAGCATTTCTTCAGACAGATCATGGAAACTTATAAATTCCAAAAACCTTTCCCGCCATTGAACGTATTCACCCCTGTATAAGATTGGGGGTTTGGTTTCGGATCCCATGGCAAGTGCATCTTTAGACATGTTGATTGTTTGTTGGGAAACTTTGACCAAGATCAAATGAACTCCGAATGAGATTGAAAATTTGATCACACCTTGAAACACAGATTAGTACTGAAACACAATGACTTGTTAGTAGCAATAAGCAGTTTAAATCAAGCAGTGAATTGTGTTTGTATGTATGTGTGTGACAAACTTGAATGATTCTTGTGTTTATGAGTGAAACTTGAATGGATGTAGTGTAAGACTTGATTGAGTTTATGATAAAACTCGATTGATTCTTTCACTGAAACTCGAATGAGTGTTTGATCAAACTCGAATGAGTGTTAGATCAAACTCGAATGAGTGTTAGATCAAACTCGAATGAGTATGTGAACAAACTCGAATGAGTATGTGAACAAACTCGAATGAGTATGTGAACAAACTCGAATGAGTATGTGAACAAACTGGAATATGTGAACAAACTCGAATGAGTATGTGAACAAACTCGAATGAGTATGTGAACAAACTCGAATGTGTCTTACAATAAACTCGAATGTGTCTCACAATAAACTCGAATGAGTCTTATAAGAAACTCGAATTGTTCTTATACAAAACTTCTTGTATAAAATTCGAATTGGTCTTATATAAAACTCGAATGAGTCTTATATAAAACTTGAATTGTTCTTATACAAAACTCGAATGGGTTTTGTATAAAATTCGAATTGTTCTGAAATTCAAGTTGGTCAATTTGAATTGTTTGGCAACTTGATTAATATTAAGACACAACTCGATTAACACAGATAAGCAACTCGAATTACACTTGTACTCAACTCGAAGTACACATATACTCAACTCGAATGACAAAGGTACTCAACTCGATTTACAAAGGTACTCAACTCGAATTGTTAAGGTACTCAACTCGAATTGTTAAGGTACTCAACTCGAATTACACACTGAATGTGTATATTTCGAGTTTCTTAGTATTTTCAGGTTTTACAAGTCTGAAATTCAGATTAAACCAAATTTTTTTTTTTTTTTATCCAATTTCACTCAAATTGTAATCGAAGGTAAGGTTTTTGAATACAAACACTTTTTGTTAAGCACTGTTATGTAAAAATTGATCTAAACCAGACTTTTTCAATGAAACAGTACCGGTTTTGACTTTTTCAAAAATTTCAGAAAATTCCTTAGATCTTTTTCTGTGTTTTGAAATTCAAATCAAGTTTATATTCAGTAGATTCGTTTTTGAAACCTGAACCTTCGATCCAATTATCACTCTGAATGATCAACAGAATCAAAACCCCTATTGATTTTAGGGTTTTTCCGAAAAATACTCAAGAACACGAAGAACAATTTCAATCTCAAACAGAATAATTCATTCCTAATGCTCTGATACCAATTGTGAAATCCAGTTTCTACCAATTCAATCAACACAATACAATTAATAAGAACAATCAATGTAATCAAAACTAACCGAATAATTGGATTTAAGATCTTGATGATTACAATACGTTGAAGTGTAAATTCCCTTCGTACAGTAGCTGCTTCTCAAAAGTTAATGCGTACAAAATCTGACAGAGATCTATTTCTAGAAAGTCAACATGACTATTTATATACAATTCCAAACTATAAGGAAATTACATAGTAAGTCCCTAGACTTTAATCTTTCATCAACTAAACATATTCCAACAATATATATATATATATATATATATAGTCAGATTCAAAAAAGTAACTCTCGAAATCAAGTGCACCCGAAAGTACCAATGTTAAAAAACTTTTTTAAATTGTTTTTCTCATAATCATGTTTAATTTAATGTTATACGCATGATATGAATTTCACATACATTCACATTTTCTGTGTCCTTAAAATTTATGTGAATGCTCAATGCATATTTATGTGAATGGTCATTTCACACCATGTGAATGGTGTGAATGGTCATTTCACACCATGTGAATGGTGTGAATGACTATTCACTTGATTTTTTTTACCATTCACAATATTTATGATGTTACTCCTTTTGAAAAAAAATCTTATAATGTTGTCTTGTACATGTTTATTAAAAAAATACATGTGAATGCTCATTCACATTAGGGTACGCTGGAATCTCATAGGTACGCTGATGAACCTGATTATATATATATATATATATATATATATATATATATATATAATAAAAGAGAACACTAAATGCCCACGTGGCGAACTCTAGTTATGTCCACATAGGCGGTCCATGTCAGCATCCATGTCAGCATTTGGTCCACGTAGGCGGTCCATGTCTATCTACTTCTAAAATCAAGAAGCAAGCAACAACCTTAATTATCTGCTCCCAAAATCAAGCTTCCCTCTTATTTGCTCCCAAACAGTTTCAATCCTACTACAACTCTAAATACCCACAGTTTCAATCCTACTACAACTCTAAATACCCATTCTGATTTCATATCCATAAATCGACATTATATATACAGGTATCACATGTCATATTCTTTAGGTCGTATCTCTCATATAATCTGATTTCACTATAATGGATTCACATATATCTTTTATCAATGATCTTACTCTTTTGAACAATTGTTATACAATCAAGGTTCGCATCCTTCGTCTATGGAAGCATCGGGATGCAATTGAGATGATTTTGATCGATGAACAGGTATGTTGTTTTTTGTTGTAATTGTTGTTATACAATAACCTCTTAAATACGATCCCCAAAAAAGAAATTTCGTTATGATAATGTTTCCCCTTATTCTCCAAAAGGGTTTTATCTCCAATATTTTTTATGTTAGAGTTTTAGGTAAAAATCATATTTATTTATATATGATTAAAAATTAAAAATTGATTAATTTTAATTATTTCTCAATTATGTATATAATTAATTTTATTTATTCAAATACTAACCATTTGATTAAACATATATAAAAATAATAAACAAAAGTTCTATATTTATTAATTTTTAGTTTATTTTAATTTAGTTGATTCATTCAAAAGTTCAGGAAGTATTACAAAGTTATCTTCAGATTATAAACAGATGCAAAGATTCTGTCATGATTTCTGCTATGATCTTGTAAATTTTTGGGGGTGTTGTTTCTAATTAATTTTGATTAGGAGTATATCAGCCATGAAATTTGAGATGACTATTGGGTTGACTTTAAAATTTTCTCACTCTGTGAATTTGGATTCATATAAGCATGTTGGAGAATAGACTAACTTAGAGTATATATTTCAAACGAAACAGTAAACAAGAACTCCCTTGAATATCAAGTTTGTACTTGTCATGTTTATAATGAATACGTATTTGTTCGTTTTGGTGTGGTTGTCGTTTCTTCCTTAAAGATTTCATATATTTATAATTTGATTTGAAAGTGCTTTGTATGACATTAAATTTAAATCATGACCTATGTTGATTGGACCACAAACTGAAGGTTCTAATTAAATAGCATCCACAGCTTTTATAAGTTTTCATTTAAACAAAATTTTGTGTAATGCTTGTGTGATGTATCGCCGATTCACTGGATTTTACGTGACTACCATGTTCTGGGTAAGAAAAGAAAATGATCTGTGGAACTAATTACATATTGGAACTTAAGATAAGATGCTATACAACAGGGGCTATCAATATATGTTTTTTGGTCAATTTTTATCTTTTTTGGAACTAATCATATGATGGATCATAAGTTGATTTGTCTAGCTCTGATGCTCTATCGAGGATTGTTACGTTTATGAAGAGTGTAGGTTTACATCATGTAGCTAAGGCTTAGGTTTACAAGTGTAGGTACGAGACAACATGCTACAACTCATGAACACCATAAGTTGATAGTTGCATCTTCTGACAGCAGAAAACTTAAGTGTAGGTACTAGACAAGTAGACAACATACAAGTATACAACAGTCTATCTGATACAATTCTAATTAGTTCACCAATTCATCAAAACCCCATCAATGTAGGATGACCAAATTATCATGCTAGATGTAGGAATTAAGCCAAAAAAAAACACAATAATGGTGGAACCATGAAAACACACATATTAGGGAGCCAGGTTAATGTAAAATAGATACTGCAATCAAATTGTTGGAACACATTAAGAGATCCAAAAACTAATAGTAAAGACATTTAATTTTCCATGATGAGTGCTTAGGTGTAATTGCCAATGCATGCCATAATCAACATATAATTAGAGACTGCAAAACCCATAATCACCCCTTTAGATAGCTCAAACTGCCCTACATGAAGCATCAACCTCAACACTGCCCCTCTCCAACTCTTCCCCAACCATGTTTTACATGATTTTAGACTTTCTCCAAAAACATTCGTGAAAAATCTGACATAATAGTAAAAATTCGTTTCTGTAATTTGCATTCCTGCACTTAATTTGTGCAGCCTTCTATCTGTTGGCATGGTTTTCGTCAAAAACAATAGACAACATTAAATCTGGTACAAGCCAAAATGTTCATGACCCCATTATACATAAATTATATGGTTTCTGTTTAAGAAAATAGACCGTGAACCTTATAAGATATGCATTCAATTTATATCACTCTTTCTTATATATGTCATCAGAGTTCAAAGATTCAAGTCGTTGTAACAAAGAAGTACACTTCTATGTTTGACAAGTTACTTCAAGAAGACAGTGTCGTCCTAATATCTGGATTTGGAATTGGAGTCAATACATCAAACTATAAAATCATCAATCATAGATACAAGCTCAACTTGTATTTCAAGACCAAAGTAACAAAATGCTCAAATTTCACTGGATCATTGAATGGAATTTCACTTATAAGCTTTAGTGCTCTTTTGCCTACAACGTATGAAGAGAATGCAATCATTGGTTAGTACACATTATGATATTTTAACATTTTCAGTTTTTTAAAGTAATTTTCTTTCTTCATACATGCTCACTTTCTTTACCTAATCTTGTAAGATGTGATCGGCGTTGTGGAAACTTGTGAGATCAAATATAAAGATAATGACAAATCAAAACCAAGAATGGTGATGGTCATCGAGGATTTAGAGTGAGGAATATTTTTTCATATATTATTTTAAATGATTTCAATGTATTTTGAAACCTAAAAAGTACATATTTATTCTCTTTCAGAGGTGCTAAACTTAACATAACTCTATGGAACGAGTATATGGACCAGATGACTGCCTACGCATCAAGTAGAGTTGTTAAAGAACGTGTGGTTATTCTCTTGCAATTCGCTAAATTATCGTTTTATAAAGGTATTTTATATAATATTTTCATTAAATTGGCATTATAAATATTGTATGGTTTCCAAATATTGATGCGTTCATATAGAATTTTTATCTCATATTATTAATCTATCTTTTTTCAGACAAACCATATGTTTCAAATTCATTCAACGCTACTAAGCTGTTTATTGATTCAGATATTGATGAAATCAAAAATTTCAGAATCAGGTTATTGATATTTAAAGTTTAGTTTCAGAACAGGTTATTTATATTTAAATGTGTATTTCAATTTATAATTAACATAATTTTAATTTATAAATGCAGTCTGGTTACACAATCCAAAGATGATATGCATAATCAAAGATTTATCATTTCCTCTTCTACTTCTAATATTCAACACGTGATGAATTCGTTGTAAAAAATGAACAGAAAACCATAGCTGAACTCTTGCAAATTATGGAGGTATAAATCAATCCAAAATTTTAGTTATTTGCTTATGAAAATGTTATTTCAATTGCATTTTCTTCTCTTTACACAGAGAAAATCAATCATTATCATTGCAACTATTAAGTGCATTCCAAAAGACGTAGAATGGTATTACAAATCTTGTCGTAGTTGTACCATAAAGGTAAAGACTACAGTCATAATAGATGACAATGATGATGAGGAAAGAAGAGAAGTCTATGAATGTACAAAATGTGGTGGTCAAGATATAGCTATGGTTCAAAGGTATAATATAATCGATTTTTAATACAAAAATATTATTAACATTGACTAACACGTCTAATGTAATATTGTTGCTAAACAAAAAAAAAAAAAAGATATAGGATTGAGTTGAGGGTATAGTTAAAACGTCTAATGTAATATTGAAGACTCCACTGGGTGTGTTGCCTTAACTTTGTTTGATCAAGAAGCCAAGAAAATTTTTAAGATATCTGCCTATGACTTATGTCAAAAAACCATTCAGGTATAGTTACATATTGTGAAAATGTATTAGTCTAAATAAACTACTCCATTTGTTTCCTTTCGATCTTACATGACTATGTTTTTAGCAAGATGATATGGATCGGTATCCTAAAGAGTTAGATTGTCTGCTTGAAAGAAAATTCGCTTTAAAGGTCTATATCACAAATTTCAACATTCAGAGAAAATGCCATGTTTATGGAATTTCAAAACTTACTGATGAAGAAAATATCATATCTGAGTTGGAAAAAAATTCATCTATCAATCAGGTAATTAGTTTACTATTAACCAGCGGCTTATATTTGATTTATATTAATTTCGTTTATCGTTTTATTTAATTAATTGTTTTCATCATCTTATAATTCATTCTATCATCCATTGTTTTAATCAGTTTTTAGGTGACAAAATGCTACTTTTTTAAAATTTTGTTCGATCTAAATCTAATATTTGATATGTATAATGTAGGTTGGCTTTTCAAATGCTGCTGACACGGTTGGTCAATGCACCCCAATGAAACGTAAAGTTTCAAATGCTTATGACAAATATAACCGTTGATCCATCGTTGCCCACCATGTATGATGCTGAAGATTTGAATAAGGCCGATGC
>JAANYP010005092.1:0-21256 GCA_020465985.1 Centrapalus pauciflorus
ATATATATATATATATATATATATATATATATATATATATATATATATATATATATATATATATATATATATATATAGAGTGATATATATGAAAATGGGTGTGACCTATTTTTGAAAAGGGACGGCACACACACATATGGTATGTGTGTGTGCGGAGGTTCTTTCCCGTACCAAACACACACGCATTGGTGTGTTTTTCCGTTCTTCGTGTGTTTGATTGCATACCTGGCGCCGCTCGATCGTGTCATCACCGGTGGATACCGAAAGCATCCTGTTCGTGTATTCTTGTCATTGAATACAAAGGTACGGATTTATTATTGCTTTCTCGTTTACTTATCTTATGTTTTACTTGATGATCCGTGTACGGAATTCGTAATTTTTAAAAAGCTTCCGTTGTGCGTTAATTCGATTAATGTTTATGTTTTTTATGAAAAACGATACGAATTCCCAACAGTGGTATCAAAGTCATCTCAAGTAACATAATGATAGTATTATTCGTGTATTTATGTCCAACGTTCTTAAAGTTTCGATTTTTAATAATTAAAAGTGTTTAAACGGTCGAAATGAATAACTAAAATGTTTAAGGTTTTGATTTGGCTTGGAGAAAATCGACCAAAGGTTTTGGAAACCCCATGGTGATTCTCGGCCAACCTTGGAGTTTTTCGGAACACAGGATTTTGAAACCTTAGTTCGTTTTATTTAGTTGATGTTTGATTATTTAAAAGTGTTTAATTGATTAAAGTCGAAAATTAAACGTTTCGGTTCGCGAAATCAAACCTAGAGATTTCGGCCATGGGTTGAGACCCATGACCTCTCGGTTGTGATGTGATAACTGAGGTGATGGATTATTTGTTTCCGTCATGTCGTTTAATTCACGGTTAAACTCGAACTATTAAAATAAATGCGTTAAAATCGAATTAATAAATCAAAAGTGTTTGGTTATTAATATTTAAACATTTGTGACTAAATGTGTTTTCGGTTTTACAAAATTAAAGTGAGAGACTTTATTAGTTTTATAAAATTCACAAATCGGTTTAAATATTATCCGATTCGATAATTAGACGATTAATGGGAATATGGAAATCGAAATAATCAAAGTGAGTTGATTAAAGGCTTCGATTAATTTGAGCCGTCAAAGGGTTTTAACACCCTACTTGTTTTCTGTTCTTATGGGTTATTGAACCTGAGTATGAGTCGGTTAACTAAGTTGGTTCGTTTTCGTTTCCAGTAAATCGTCGTTTAAATTAAATCGGTTTTAATTAAAAGTTAAGTCTTAATGTTGAAATTAAAATTAATGGTAATTTTAATTTATAAACTAGATTTAATTTATGCATTTAATATTTAGTTCCATAAAATGCATTATTAAATTAAAGGGAGTTTAATTTAAGGATTCTATTTTTAAATTGATGAAATCGTGACTTTAAGTTTCATGCTCGGTCATGGTTTAATGTTTTGAGATTTGATCTCTACATTAACGTTTTTGGTAGAAATCGTTTAAAACCACAAATAAAAGTTTTTGGTGTTATTTAAAGATGATCAAATTTTGGTAAATTGTTTATTAAAAAAATTGACATTTTAAATAAAGTTTAGTTATTTATTTTTGAAAAGTGCTTCAATTAAATACTAGTTAATTGATAATTATTTAAAGGAAGTTTTTATTATTTATCAATATTATTTGAAAATAAAACTATATTTATTAAAGGTTGTTTAATAAAAAGTTTCTTAAAATAGTAAGTTTAAGTTTCAAAGGTGTTTGAATTGTTAATTGAATATTTTAAGAAAAATATAGTTATGAATCCAAAGATAATGCAAAGATGGTATTAAATTTGAAATTTTTCGGGAAAAAGTTTCTAATTATGGAAAGTGTTCCTAAATTTTGAGTTTACAAACCATATTAAATTTAAGAACGATATTGGACATGATTACTTCAATTAATGGTAGATTAATTGGTCTTGGAATTATTTTCATGGCAAGATGAAAATGAATTCTGGATTATTAATATGCTTTACTGCTTGATTTATGTTTGTGACATAGCCGAGCCTTGAGACCCCTTGTTTGTGATGGTTGGTTGTTTAATCTCAATGTTTGCTATTTTATTATTGGTTATATTTTGGGAAGGCCTGCGTGCCATTGAAATCCCGGGTTTTATGATGTAATATGTAATAAGTTAGAAAATAGGCACATGTATTTAGATTAAAATTATGTAAAAAAATCTTGGCGAAGATATCCATCAAGAAGGAGGTCATCCATCAAGGACGCTCGGAGACATCATCGGATGCTGAGGCTAGTGGGAGCTGAAAGAATTCAACCTTCTTGCCTTGTGTGTTGATTTTGTCCGTTAGGTTTGATCTAATTGGTTTGTCCTTATGGCTCTTGGAAACCAATTTAGTTACGGCAAGGCTATGTCACCCTGTGGTTGTATGTTTTATTTCTTTATGCATTATTTTTATCGCGTGGTTGTGGTGACAAAGTAGATAAATAAAAGAAATTAAAACTACAATCACTTTTGATGAAAAATTAAAGTATTTAAAAGGAAGTTTAAATTGGAAACTTTAATTATTTTGTCAGGTGTTAGATATGACATTTTTATGAAATTAGTTTTTCAAATAAAATGAGATTTATTTTAAAATCTCATATGATCAAAGAGTTGAAATTCTTAAAACTTGTACATTAACTAGATTGTTTACCAGAATAGGTGGTGTCTAGGACAGTCACGCTAGGGCTATGGTTGTTGGAATTTCCGAAAGGTTTAGAACCGAAAGGATCCTGCCCGCGGACTAACCTGACTGGCCACTAGTTCTTGGTAAGAGACTGGTTATAAACCCAAATTAAAAATCTGACACAGCACACCGTCCATATAGTGGCACTCACGGTGACCGGTCGTCCTAAGTAGGTTCAGCCTTCGTTGGGTGCTTACGCCGCAAACTCGGAGAGTTGTGAGGTAAGCACTGCGGATCCTAAGGGAGACTTAGGCAAGTGACTTGGAGTTGTTATATGGTGTGTGTCAGTGGTGGTTCCTCAGTAAGACTGTTACCCAAGGTATGGATGTGATTAAACATGATCAATTTAAGAAATTGAAAATCTCATAAGATCTAATGGGTTGTAATGGGTAATAAGTTTCCTGCCTGAGTAGCTTATTCATATAGGTTCAGCCTCCGTTGGGTGCAGGAATAAGTAAAATGGTTCTTAGGATTAATAAATCATTTTCTAAATTTTGGGTTATTGATTTATTAATGGTTAACCAAATACTAATTTTTGAAAAATTGTTTTAGATGGTTGAAAGAGGCAGAGGTAGAAGCGGTTTAAACAATAATAGTAACAATAACAATGATAACGTCAATACCCTTTCCCCACTTGAAAATCCTCCCCAAAAGCACACGTTGCTACTTTGAGGTCCATTCGAAATATGGAGAACTCAAAAGAGGCAACTTCCTGAATTGGGAATAAGATCTGACAAACGTTCTGAGTACAGAGTGAAAGTCGTATATTCTGGAAAGGGCACCAGAACCTACTCTTGCAGGGACTGCTACAGTTGAGGAGAGAAATCTCCACAAGAAGCACTCTGAGGATTCGATCAAGGTTGCCTGTCTAATGCTTGCGACCATGACATTTTAGCTGCGGACTAACCTTATGGACGTCTCAGCTTGCCAAATGTATCGCCAGCTATAGGATATGTTCCAGACTCAGGCTCGGACTGAGAAAATATACGACTAGGGCTCTGAGCTCCTGCAGAATGGCAGAAGGAACAACTGTTAGACCCCATGTGCTGAAGATGAAAGGTTATCTGGATCATCTTAGCAAACTTGGGTATCCCGTGACACAAGACATGACCACGAATCTGATTCTCAATTCCTTATTGAAGGAATTTTAGCAATTTATAATTTGTTACAATATGCACGGAGAAGATGATCAGTGGGCTGCATCAGATGCTATAGACTACTGAGGGAATGATTTAGGAGAGAAGATAGGGAAAGAGACGGAAGGGAAAGTAAGTTTCCAAGCCGGAGGTTAAAGCTAACAAGTAGCTAAAACCTAGAACCAGAGAAGTCAAATCCAAGGATGACAAATTCTTTGAGTGCTGGGCACTGGGAAAGGGATTTGTCCCAAGTACTTGGAAACGGTCAAGGTTGACCGTATTGAGACTTTGTGTATCTGATTAAGCCATTTCTATTGTTCTTGGATATGTGATACCCAATTGAACAATGGTTTATGCATAATGTCTGCAATGACTAAAATGAAGTGAAAAGAGATGACAGATTCAGTTTGAGCATAGAGACATCTTAGAGCATACTCTGCTGGACACTATTTTTCATGTAATCAATAGTTTATCGTGGTGTAGTAAACAACTTTGTGAATTTCTTGCAAATATTTTTGGGATAAATAAAGAAAATATTGGAGATGAAAAATTTATTGCTTGAAGTTCCTATTGTTTTAGATTACTAAACCATGATTATGGACTATTGATTCAAGTGGAGCTTGAATAGTAACTTGTCAATGGAGATTGGACAAGGTAGTAGTCATATTCAGATAAAAAGGGTTACCATGTTGTTGTGTAAATTGTTCAAGTGTTCAAATGCAGTTTCATTGAACTTGTTAATTCTTGAAAGTTAGTCAAGAGATTATATGAGTTGGATAGTCATCCGTGATTATATAGAAACTAATAAAATGCAGAATTAAATGTAAAGGAGTTACATGGAGGTTAATTCACTTGTCAGAAATAATTAGACTTGAGAAGTCAAGATTGTTTAGACAAGAAGTAATCACATTTTATAAAATTACATGTGAAATGTATACAACTTGTGTGATGGTTAGTCAAGTAATAGCCTTTGACTTGTTTAAACACTCGTCGGCAAACTTGACGGAACACTACAACAAAATGTTGTCGATAACCAGGTTCTGGTGGTTATGGATACATATCACAAATGTTGAACACAATGTTATTAAAAAGATATCTTGTTAAGATATAGATAAACCGCATAGTGTCGTATTCAAGACTAAATATCTAAATGTATCACTAGTAGCAATTAATCTGAATTTCCAGACCTCCTAAATTTTAATACTGGTGTCTTTATGAGTGATTTACCAGTTCCCCTAAAGATAATAGATAGAAATTTGTAAGGAGATTCAGAATGGGTCTGAATAATATTATAAAGAACTAGTGTAATTTTTCAAAGATAAACGGTAATGGAAGTTAAGTCGGTTAACTAGAGAACACTCCCACTATGATTATGTCTGAAATTAATTTTTCGATAGATCGTTTTACCGCTACATTTGATAAAGGAACAGTAACATTAAATTGATGGAAGTCATGTTGTGTTTATTGAGATAAAGGAGATCAACATGATATCTTTAATGTCGTTCTATTTTGCATGTTTTAGAAATCCAAGAATAAATTTGAAGTTATTCTAAAACTATTTCATAGATGCTTGTTGTCGTGGGAACCACAACGAGAATTAAAAGGCTACTGTGGTTTTTGGTTGATATTCATGGGTGATGAATATAGCAAAGGTTGGACCAAATTCACAGGTATTTGTTGCGAACAAATATTGGATTGACCCACCGATTGAGACCACTTTGTGGATCATAGTCATGAGTCGTCTCCAAAAGGTAATCCTTAGTACCTGAGATGTCTACGTACTTTAGTGCGGGTGCTGCTGTACATTTGGCCTAACCTAACGTAATCTGTAACTGGGTGACCATAACAGTTCGAGGCTGGTTGCAGTGGGAGTCGTGCTGGAGGCCTAGATAGTCAATATGGGATTTGCACCTTCTTTTAACTAAGAAGAGATATTTCTGGGCCCCTCGACGATCGATATTGACAGAAATACATGGCCATGCTCGGACAGAACTGATGTGTTCTAATCTAGCTGTTTCAGTTCAGTATGAGATCAGGGAGTCGAGAAACATAATCGTGTTTGCTACGGTTGATCTAATCCATGCCTAGCATTCACATTGAAATATCGCGATGCATGGGATATAACCTAAGTTTCTTTTTGGAAGGCTGTTTCAACAAGAATGCCCGAATGGGAGTCAGAGTTTTTATGACCTTGGTTGCCTAAAGTGTCTAGCCATGACCTCCTTTAGGCGCATGCTGCAGGACAGTATGTCGTCTTACACAAGTGGGAGTATCTTAGTATATGGTGTGTAAAGATGACATTACTACTGCATCATGGCTGATTTCATAACACACTTGAGGGTCACATCGATGAGCACAACTGAACAGATGCAATTAAACTATTGAATAAATGATATTGGATATTGTTTATAACACGAAATGATCAATGAGATTAAATTAATGGATGATTAATTATAAAGTACGGGGACTAAAAGTGCAATATCAGATATTGTAGTGATTTAATTGTCATTGGATGATAATTAAATAATAATTATCTACTCTTTTATTTATTATTAGATATTAAATAAAAGATGTATTTATTTGAATTGATATTATCATCTAATTATTGGATAACTAGATGGATAATTATAAACAAATAAATTGAAATAATTATAAAAAATTATCTACTCATTTATATATTATTAGATAATATATAAAAGATAAGTATTATTTAATAGATATATAATTATAGAGATAATTATATAAGATTTAAATAATAAAGATAATTATTAAGATATATATTATATTAATATATTAAAGTTTTAATTAATATATATATATATATATATATATAGATTCAGGTTCAAATAAGTACCTCTCGAAATCAAGTGCACCCGAAGGTACCGACCTTAAAAAACTTTTTTAAAATTTTTTTTCACATAACCATGTTTAATTTAATTTTATACACATGATATATAAATTTCACATACATTCACACTTTTGGTGTCCTTAAAAATTATGTGAATGCTCAATGCATATTTATGTGAATGGTCATCCATGTGAATGGTCATTTCACACTATGTGAATGGTGTGAATGACCATTCACATGATCTTTTTTTACCATTCACAAGATTTATGATGTTACTCCTTTTGAAAAAAAAGTCTTATAATGTTGTGTTGTACATGTCTATTCAAAAAAAATATGTGTCAATGATCATTCACATTAGGGTACGCTCGGTACGCTGGAATCTCATAGGTACGCTAATGAACCTGATTCTATATATATATATATATATATATATATGTATGTATATATATATATACACGGCCACTACAATACATATATATATATATATAGAGTGATATATATGAAAGTGGGTGTGACCTATTTTTGAAAAGGGACAGCACACACACATATGGTATGTGTGTGTGCGGAGGTTCTTTCCCGTACCAAACACACACGCATTAGTGTGTTTTTCCGTTCTTCATGTGCTTGATTGCATACCTGGCGCCGCTCGATCGTGTCATCACCGGTGGATACCGAAAGCATCCTGTTCGTGTATTCTTGTCATTGAATACAAAGGTACGGATTTATTATTGCTTTCTCGTTTACTTATCTTATTGTTTACTTGATGATCCGTGTACGGAATTCGTAATTTTTAAAAAGCTTCCGTTGTGCGTTAATTCGATTAATGTTTAGGTTTTTATGAAAAACGATACGAATTCCCAACAACATGAATGTCTGTTCTAAAATTTCTTGAGCAAGCTTGAACTAAAAGTGGTTAAGGAAGCCCTTTAGAATGATGAATATATTATAGTGATGCAAAAGGAACTGAATCAATTTGAGAGGTTGAAGTGTTGTTGGCTGGTTCAGAAATCTAAGGATAAGTTAGTAATTGGCACTAATGGGTGTTCAAAAACAAGATGGATGGATGTGATACTGTAGTACACAATAAACCAAGATTGGTTGCCAAAGTCTATAGTTAACACGAGGGCATTGACTATGACAAAAATTTTGTCGCAATTGCTAGGATCGAGTTTATTCGAATGTTATTAGAACTTGCTGCTCTTAAAACTACATGGTGTACCAGATGAACGTCAAGAAAACATTTTTAAACAAATAACTAAAAAATAGGTATACATGTCTCAGCCAGAAGTGTTTGTGGATTCGCCGAAGGATGATCATGTGTATATCCTTGATAAATCACTATACAGACTTAAACAAGCACCAAGAGACTGGTATAATGCTTTAACCTTTAACTTGTTAACTGTGGATTCTACAAAATGTACAGTCGATACAACTCTGTTTATTAAATGTCAAGGTCTGGATATTATTGTTATACAAATATATGTGGACGACATGATGTTTAGGTCTTCTAATAATGAAATTCTAAATTCACATTTTTAGTGTCTCAAGTATTTGAAATGAGCATGATGGGAGAAACTCATTTATTTTTGGGGTTACAAGTTAGACAACTGGATGATGGGATTATCATCAACCAATCAAAATATATTCAACATTTATTGAAAAAGTTTAACATGTTTAATAGTATTACAATGAAAACTCCCATGGCTCTGGATTCTAGATCAAAACTTTATGTGGACATTTAAGGGAAACATATGGACGTTACTCAACATTAAGGTATAAATGGGTCATTCATTTAAATAACTACAAGTAGACTAGATATTATGTTTGCTACATGTGTTTGTGTCTGATTCCAAGCTAATCCAAAAACAATTCTATTTGGCTGCTGCCAAAATGATTTTAAGATATCAAAAGGGTACTCCAAATTTTGGTTTATGCTATCCTAAAGAACTTACTTTTTAATTGACTGCTTATTTCAATGCATATCATGCAGGTGACAACATGGATAGAAAGAGTACATCGGGTGCAGTTCAATATTCGGGCAATAAACTGGCTTGTTGGTCGTCCAAGAAGAAGCAGCGTCCCATTTTTCATAGCTAAAGTAGAGTATGTAGCTATTTCTTCTTAGTATTCCCAAGTGTTGTGGATGAAATGTCCACTCAGAGATTATTGTTTAACACCGGAGAAGATTCCGATTTACTAAGATTCATAGTGCATGATTGCTATTGCCACAAATCCTGTGTAGCACTCCAAGACGAAACATATTGACATCCGGTATCATTTCATAAAAGTTCATGTAGAAAATGTAAATGTAGACTTATACTTTGTAAATTCTGAGTATCAGTTAGCTGATTTATTTACCAAAACGTTAGATGAAAAACATTTCAATTTTTTGGTATACAAATTAGGTACGCTGAATCGTTAGATTTAAAGACTGAGTTTTTACAAAATATATTTTACAGTTTTATTTTCTAATTTTGATTCTTTTTAGTTAATGTGTTGTTCTTTATATGTTACTGATTTTTACATGCTTAACTGATTATGGTTTGTAATGTGTACGGGGAGCTGAAAGTATCACATACTTTTTTTAATGTGTGTTCATCTGAGGGGGAGTTTATTTTCATATTTATTGTGCTTCACTGATTTCATGCTTTAAGGGGAGCAACTGATTTTTAAATAAATGAGATGATTTTAATGGGGATTGTCTAAATTTTTTTTAATTTCATTTTCTTAGTATGGGTGAAAGTGTGCAATTTTTTTAGTGTGTATATTTTTTTCAAATGGTTAAATTGAAATTCTTGTATTCATTTTTCAATTTTACGCTGCCCAAGTAGTTGCACATTATCCAACACATCTTCTTCAACATTACTTCATCTTTAAGAATTCCAAAGTTTTCAGCAAAGTTTTTACATTTGCGGTCGAATTCTGTTAATTTTTAATAGCTGTTCTTACTACTTGTTTGTGTTAAATTGTATGTCTATGTGTCAAAACTTTTGTCTCTGTTCTTGCTCTTCGTGTTTCTTCAAGAAACTGAAAAGTTGTGTTTATGTGAGTTCCATTTTATGTGTTTAAATGTTCAAGTTGATTGTATATTTGTGTTTAGGGGTATAAATCAACCATAAGTTTTCATTCTTAGGGTTTAATTGTGACTGAATGTGTTTTTTTTTTTTTTTTTTTTTTTTTTTTTTTTTTTTTTTTTTTTTTTTTTTTTTTTTTTTTTTTTTTTTTTTTTTTTGTAAATCTATGTGTTTTTTATCTAGAAATATTTTTTCCCATAAATTTGTGTTCTTGGCATTTTTATGTGTTTTGAGACAATCTTTAGTAAAAGAAACTTGTTTAAAATGTCTTTTTACATGTAAAAATGTGAATTTTGTTGCCAATTTTCATTAAATGTGAGTTTTTAGTTGCTGCTGTGTGTGTTTTAGTGTTAGCTACTATTTTACTGATGTTGCTCGAATGCTTCATGCATCGAGATTCATGGCATATTAATCGAGACGTAGGCCTTATAGTTCGAGTTCAACACTTAGCCTTCGAGATTCAAGCTTAAGTACTCGAAATTATGTCAATATACTACAAAATTAAGACCAAGTCATTTGAGATTCAGACTTTAGTCTTCAAAATTTATCCTTATAAATTTTAATTTCGGTCCATTCATATCCACATTCAATCTATGGACTTCGAAATTCATCACACACATTTCAAGATTTATCCTTAATGATTTGGGATTTACAGTTCATGCTTCGAGATTCATTCTTCATGTTTCAAGATTCATCACATGTACTTTGAGGTTCATGCTTCATGCATCGAATTTCATCACATATACTTCGAGATTTAGCCCATTGACTTCGAATTTCTGTCCACATACTTCCAGATTTGTCATATATCATTCAAGATTCACTCTATGCACATCGACATTCATATCGTAGACTTTGAGGTTCTGCCTTAATGACTCGAAGTTGAATGTTTCAAATTTTTCGAAGTGTTGGAATTTCATTTTCATAGAAACTTATCATTTAACAATATAAATTTTAAATCTATATTTTATTAACATTGGTCTCTTAATGATTGACTTTGAAATCCTAACAATTATATATTTTATATTATTGTCTGTAATCCTGATGATGCAAGCAACTAAACAATGTGATACATATTTTTCTAACTTCCTGTGAATATATATTTCTCTTTGTCTATTTCATTATCTTGTTTACTCGTAGATTACTAACATGTTTAATATATTTCCAGGTATACAATGGCTTCACAACAATCATCTTCGAACCCATCTGCCATGCATATAGCTGAATATTCAGATTCCTAATAATATTCAAAACACATCCTTTAATTAAAACCAATAAGGTCAGCTTCAATTTCTGGTCCATCAACCAAAACACCTGTTCCTGAAACCAAGTTAGTAAAACCCAAACACTTTTTGCTTCTTCTGACAACAATCACTGTCTTGATTCATTTTTATTAAACCATCTGTTGGTCCAAAATTTTATCCCAAATATCTCAAGTGTAACTATAGAGGGGGGTGAATACAGTTAATACAAAATCACATAGATTTTTCTTAATGTTTGTATTTTTATATTAACAAGTATGTTAACTTTACAAACAAGTTTGAATTGTTGAAAGATCTAAACTGAGATGACAGAAATGAATAACAGATCACTCCAGTCTAAGACACACTAAAACTTTTTACAAGACACAACTGAACAACTTTAGGAATACTAAACAACTTTGAGGAAAGGTTAACTAAGAACAAATTATACACACTAGCTTTTCACTCAAGTTGAAGCAGAATCTGCACACATGAAAAACACAATTTCTTTTGACACTCAAGTTCTTGTGATTGCTTAACTTTCTCTCTCCTTGGAAGCTTCCATTTTATACTTACATAGAGAATCTATGTCAAGCTACTTCATTGGTTGTAGAGAACGCGAGAATGTCTCAAAAGAGGCAAGCTCAGTTTTCTACATCAGGACATGACTGACAAAAGTAACTTTGTCCTCTTGTTACAGAATCTTTATCTTTTTCGTTTTGCTCATTCATTTATAGCTTTACGCTAAAGTCAGCACATAACTTTCATTTTTTCCTTGTAAAGCCATTTTGATATAACAAATGGTCTGTCATCCATTCCAGATTTATCTTTGTCTTCATGTACCAGAACAGCTATGGCAGAGTTGTGGCAGTTCTGATTTTCCACTTTGTTTGAATCTTGAGGCTGATCCCAATGATCAGAACATTACATGATGACTAGAAAACAAATTCCAATAAGTGTAAAACTTGTTCACAAAGAGTGCCTGATGAGGATTGTTTTAACATAGTGCCAGGTTACAACTTATGTGATAATGTAAATCAGACATAGGCTTAGTATTGAAAATCATTACAAGATTTGATTGAGGCATTAAAAAGCCTAACAATCTCTCCTAAGTGTATCCAACAGGTTTAATCAAACACATCCCCCTAAGATATAGAACAGGTTTGATTGAGGCTGTTTTGTGCCTAACTTTTCAAAATTTTATTTCTTGTAATTCAAGTTTGTGTAATTAAGCTTAACTGTAAATATTTAATTATACACTAAAGGGGAGATTGTTAGCCCTAAAATTGTGTATAATCAAAATATAATAAAAGTCTAGGTTCATTTTGCAAATAGGAATTGTTTACTTGTGTGGAATCTTAATTTCCTAGACTTAGATGGGAGTGTTTGGACAAGCCCCCACACTTTAGGCATACATATATATTGACTTATTCTCCTAGGGTTTTGAGAAGCAATCATCTTATGTATATGTTTTAGAGTGTGAAAGTTCCTAGAGAATGAGTGCCTAAATCTCACTTTGTAATATTCATATTCTCAATAAAAATCATTTGGTTGATTATATTTGAGTGCAAAATATATTGGGAATCAAAGTTATCAATTGCTATCATAGATTGAAGATTGGATTTCAACTTGAAATCTCAGATCTGTTCATGTTCTGCACAAAAATGTCACTGTTACATATGGTTTACATTCTATATCTCAAAATAAATTGTTCTTTCCGCTTTATTTTGATAGATATGTGATCGCTTCATGATTATTAGCAAAGTCCATACAATATTTGTTAGTTTTCAGCGTGATTTGAGGGTAAAATTTTGGATCTGAGAGTTAATCTTGTTCATCATGTTTTTCCCTTTTTTTGTTATTATTCAAAATTACTCATAGATGTATTGAAACTAGAGGTTGAAATTTATTTAGGAGTTGTTTATTATTATTTTCGAGCATTAAGGTATCATTATTATGGGTTTTTACATCATTTGGAGTTGGATTTTTTAAAATCTAGGTCTCTGTTCTTCGACTGCTACAGTAACAGTTACAGTGTTGTTTACTAAATATTTTGGCTTAGTGTTACTTCGGATATATAAGTTCGGACCATCAAAATTTCCCACCATACATCCGAACTTTGGACCATACAAACTTTGCACCATACATAGGAATGTCGGACCATACGAACTTCGCACCATCCGAACTTCACACCATAATCATTCATCCAAACATAAGAATCTACAAACATTGCACAATCCAAATGTCGGACCATCATCATCATTCATCCGAACTTCAGACCACCACCATCATTAACTGAACTTCGACCATCAACATCCGAGCTTTGGACAACATCGTATTTTAGTATCTTGTGACTTTCAGTGCTTCCGGAGACCATAACTTTTGACTCGAGTATCGATACAGGATCCATAATATATCAAATCAAAGCTTTAAACGAGATCTACCTAGAAAAATGGCTTTAGTGTATTTTCAATAAATTTAATGCCCCAATTCGAGTCCTAGAAAAAGTTACAACAACTATTCTGAATAGAACCTGAAAAATTCATCTTTCAAAACACACTTCTGATCCAAGTTTCACCAACTTACCAACCTTGGATACATCTGCAGATCTTCAAATTTGGATATCTATTTTCAGATAATCTTCCGATCTTTCAACCTCAGACTAATTACGAAATTTAGATCCTTCGCCCATCAAATTTCATATTAGGACTTTCCAAATTTTACCAAAAAAATGCATTTTCGATCACCACATAAATTACAGATCACCTTCTGTCAGAATCAAATCACCAAAGATTAACTAGTTTAAATAAATCAGAGTTAAACCAATAATCTTGTTTTGAATCAAAGTCCAATTAAGAATTTTGGGAATAACACTCAATTGTTTTAAGAAAACATTCAGAACAATAAGAACAAAACAATTTAAATCAGTAAACACAATTAATACCAAAACCTTTGTATTACCAACCACTGATTACAAGAACCTCTAATTTGTTTGATTAGATGAAGAAAACAAATTGTTCTTAGGGTTTTACAACCTAAGAGGCTTGAGAAACTTAATCAGAATACGAGTTACACTTTCAATTGCTAAGTACTGATTTTTATAAGAAAGACCTAGTATATCTCTATTTATAACCTTCTGATTTGTTTCCTTGACAAACTGTGATTTCTCTTGAGTAGATAACTTTAGAAGATCTTTGAATCTTGAAATCTTCATCACTTCCTGATTTGTAGGACTTTCTATTATCAACTTCTGAAACAACTTGAACTCTAACTCTAGCAGCTTGAACATTTTGAACTAGCAGCTCGAACTGTGTAATCACACAGATATACTACTAACAGTTTGAGAAATCCTAACTAAATGCTTGAAATACTTAGATTATTTCCCAACAATCTCCCCCGAACTTAAATTCTTACCCAAGACTTTAAGTTTCTTTACAGGATCAAAAATTAAGGAAATATTTACAAAGTAAAACAGTTATATACAAACTAAGGCATCCAAAAACTTACACATTCACAGTTGTGCAAGTTTCTACCTTATAGTCGTTGTGAAGTTTCTTTTCTACTCTTCATTATCATAAAAAGTCATCACTCTATTCACCGATGTAGCCATTCTTTTGGAAGATCGAGAAATTTAATAATATAGAACCTGCTGGATCCATTTGCCAGTTTGAGTCTATATGTCATGAATTTTTCATATAAGATCAACCTGTATAATCTTCATTTTCTTGGCAGCCTCTATATCTGTTCTTGGAGACTCTGGATCCATGATGCTTTGAAGACCTTTTATTACATTCTGAACCCATACTATTGAAGATCTAGAGTGACTAGTCTTCCCAATATTGTACATCTGAGTCAGCTCTGCTCTAGTCATCGTTTGAACAATATGAAACAGGTGCTTATATTCTTCATCTGGGCCAACTTCTCTTTTAACCACAAGATGATGTACCAAATCAATGTTATCCATTGATTTGGCATACCATAAAGTAATTGGTGGTTTTGAGAAGTCATATTTGTCTAAGGCTTTCTCTATCTCCATTGCCTTATGTAATTGCAGATCAAATATAACCCTTTTCACATAATCAAACTTTGCTTGAGAAATTTCTTTTGGTTGAGACACAACAACAGTTTGAGAAGGTTCCTTTGATTGAGGCACATCATTAGTCTTAGAAGGTTTTTTGATCTGTCCAGGAGCTTTGTCTTTCACAGTGGCTTTATCATACAAGGCCTGGAGTTTCTCTGTAGACCATGATTGTGCAAGAGCTCTTGGAATATCAACACTTGCAGAATTTACTTGCCAATTTATTAAAAATCTTTTGTGCTCTGCCTTTGAATGCCTTGTTTGCCTATTTCTCTTCTTTTAACCCTCTTTGACAACAAATCCACTTATATAGTCACTAAGGGTTTCATCATCACCCATAGGAGCTTGAGCTTGTTGATCAAAAATTTGGTCTTGTTCTTTTGCAAGCCTTCTAGCCAATTTTGCATCAGCAGCAACTTGAGCTTCTTTTGAAATAAACTTTATCTTTCGCTCTTCAATTAAAATGCCTTTGCCTTTGCCAGAGGCTATTGCTTGGACTGTTGAGGATGTTCCTTGCTTTCCTTCTTTGATTAAAACACCTCCTGGCTTTTTAAGATGAACAACTTGAACTTTTGAACTAACAGTATGAGAACTAGTGGAACTGTTAGCCCAGAAGTTGGAACAGCCAGTCGTGAACCTGAGACTGCTTGGACAGACTGTGGGATCTCCTGATTCTCTCCCTTTTTGGATGCATTGGTTTGATCAGAAGGACCAAAAACCGTTGCTAATAGGGTTTGAATCTACTTCTCTAGTTGGACAATCTTGGTACCATAAAGCTTCAACCCTAGCTGGAACTGAGCAAGCTTTTGTTGTTGGACTACTCAGAGCCTTTGAAGTGCAAGAATTTGTGATCCCTATGCAGCAATAGTGGACTTGTAATGTTCCAAAATAGCTACAACAGGTTTCAGTTGGGGATGCGTCAATACCATTAGTTGCAGACTGGCCTCAAGATCTTCAAATGATAAAGGTATTTGAGAACTATCATTGGCACCAATACCAGATGTACTAGTAGCATCTGGGCCCCTTTGTTCTTGGTACTGGGGACTTCTATAAGGTGCTTGCACACCCTCTGTTGCCATGGGTGTGGTCTTAGGGATTTTAGAATCGTCCTGTGCCCCTTGTGTAGAAGCATCGGTAGTTCCAGCAACAAAGCCCATATGAACATCCTTAGAAGGGATGTTCACCTCCACATTGAGGTTGGGAGAGTCCTCAGCAGGTTCCCTTTGGATATGCTGTGCAAGAGTATCCTCTTGTACAGAGATATTTAGCTCTGGCTGTTGGACTGAGGTGGGAGGAGCACCTGCAACCCTTTGTTTCTTTTTAGTGTATATTTTGAGTGGTGGGGCTAGGGAGGTATGTCTGACAGAAGGATCAGAACGGATGTTTGTATCATGGGGAGTGAGTTGAGATCCTGGGGGTGAAGCAGTAATGTGGGGTTGAGCCTGCTCAAGATCCTCTCCCCTGTTTCTTTGAATGATATTCTGCATTGCTTGAGACAATGAGACATCAATAGTATGAAAATTTGCACTCTGTTTCAAAAGTCTTTTACAGTTTGTAGAGAGTGATTATGAGAAACATATATCCTCTTATGTATTTTTAAAGAATTGCAATATTTTTCAATTATTTCAGATAAGAATCGAGGATACATAAAAAATTTCCCATTCTTTAAGGCATGATGCCTTAACATCCCTTGAAAAATCATATTTGAAAAATTGAACTATTGACCTGTTGATAAGCAAACTAAACCAATTGCAATATTTGAAGAAAATTCAGACCAACCAGTTCTCTTTGGACTTAAACATTGTTGAACAATATGAATAACGTAATTCCATTTGGGCCGAAAATTTGCTTTGAAAAATGTAAATGTATCTGTTGGTCCCCTATACCCTATCTCAAATAAACCTTCATGCAAAGAAGTAAGAGGAAGATCATTGATACCTTCAGCATCTTGCAGTTGCAAGTGCTGTCGAATGGAGTCCTCTGAGATGGTGACTGATTGATCATCGATGGTAGACACAAGAGTTATGATTCCATCGTTTATGTTCAGACGGGCTTTGTTCCAAAACTGCTCTATATGTGAGATATAGATTGTAGGGTTTATTTTAAGAGCATAGTAGATGGATGAACTACGGAGGAAGTCCATCATCTCATAAAATGGTTGCAGTTCAACATGCTGTAGAGTGTATGGAAGAAAGTTGTGACTTTGACAAACTCCATTGTTTCTCAAGAACGAAGATATGTAGGGTTTTGGCTTGAAGATTTGGGAATCGCAAAGAGAGAGAATGAGAGAGTTTTGGTTGATATTGAGAAACTGGTAGTTGTAACTGAACGAAACTAGGACTCTTAAGGGCTTAGATTTAAAAAATATCTAGTCCCGCGATCAATTTCATTGGAAATGACTAAAATGCCCCGCACACTTAACAAACCAAGTGAAAACATCTAACCATCCGAGAAAATGTTCTAGTAGCTTGAGAATATTCTCAAGCTGTTAGTTAGTCACAAAGCAATATCTATTGGAATACTGTCTCCCCCTTAACTAAACACATAAAACAAAGAATTTACACAAATTACAAAAGATGGTAATTTAAGGGAGATTAATCCATGTTTACCATACCAATATTTGACACCAGAAAAGTGAATCTTCCTACACCAAAAGGTTTAGTAAAAAGATCTGCTAACTGATCATCAGTATGAATTTTGGTAACTTGAATTAACTTCTTTTCATTACAATCCCTTATAAAATGAAATCTAATATCTATGTGCTTGGTTTTGGGAAACTTTACTGGAGTTTGTATAATTCTTATTGCACTTGAATTGTCAATATAAATAGGAGTAGATAGAAAGTTCATACCATAGTCTCTTAGTTGGTTCTGAATCCTCATAACCTGAGAGCAACAGCTAGCAGCTACAACGTATTCTGCCTCAGTGGATGATGTGAATACCGTGGTTTGCTTCTTGCACTGCCAAGAGACTAGTCTTGCTCCTAGATATTGACAACCTCCAGTTGTTGACTTCCTGTCTATATTGCAGCCTCCATAGTCACAGTCAGAATATGCTGTTAGTTCAAGAGGAGAATCCTTAGGATACACTAGGCCCAATTTAGGTTGGCCTTTTAGATACATAAAGATTATCTTAACAACAAATAGGTGTGAGTCCTTTGGGGCACATTGGAACCTGGCTCAAACGCAAACAGCAAACATTATATCTTGTCTAGAAGATTTTAGGTACATAAGTGAACCTATCAAAGATCGGTACAAATGTATGTCCACATCTACTCCTTCTTTATCTGCATCAAGCTGCGTGTGAGTGTCCATTGGACTGCTTGCAATCTTTGTGTCCTTGTATCCAAACTTCTCCAGAATATCATTCACATACTTTGACTGACTGATGAAGAGACCAGTGGGCTTCTGTTTGACTTGCAATCCTAGAAAGAAAGTTAATTCTCCCATTGAAGTCATCTAAAACTTTTTGTGCATCAAAGTCTCAAAGCCCTTGCAAAGTATGTCATTTGTTGATCCAAAGATGACATCATCAACATAGATATGAACATGTAAGATCTCTGTGTTGATAGACTTTGTGAACAATGTCTTGTCTAAAGTACCTCTCTTGAACCCATTCTGTAACAAGTAGGAAGACAGAGTGTCATACCTTGCTCTAGGAGCTTGGTGTAAACCATAGAGTGCTTTATCTAGCTTGTAGACTCTGTCACAAGTCTTCAAACCTAGGAGGTTGACATAAATAGACCTCCTCATCAATTGTACCATACAGGAATGCAGATTTTACATCCATTAGATACACCTTGAACCCTTTGTAGCTTGTATAGGCTAAGAATAGTATGATAGCTTCAATCATTGCTACTGGAGTAAAGACATCATCATAATCTATTCCTTCTTCTTGAGTGTAACCTTGAGCTACTAGGCTTGCTTTGTTTTTGATCACTATAACTCTTTCATCCTTTTTGATCCTGAAAACCCATTTTTTACCAATTGCCCTCTTCCCTTTAGGCAAATAAACCAGTTGCTACACATTATGAATCTTGAACTGTAGTAGCTCTTCTTGCATGGCTTCAATCCAAGATGGATCCTTCAGAGCCTCAGATGCCTTCTTTGGTTCAAGTTGTGACATGAAACTGGCATGCTCAAATGCTGCTAGACAAAACTCAGGCACTTCTTCTTCAGAGACGGTTGTTTCCTTGTGGATCATATTCCTTGTCTGCACAGGTGTGCGTGGATCTCCCATTACCTGGTTAAGTGGATGATATTTCTGAACCCTGAGTGTAGGTTCACTTTCTATTGTGCTTTCTAGGTTGGTGTCATCACCTTCTGCACAACTTGATGATCCTGCTTCATGGGTTACAGTTTGAACTGGAGTTGGGAATGTTTCCCTATTTGTTGGAGTTGTTACTTCAAGATTTGGGACTGATACCTCAAACTCTGTACCTTTGTCTTGTTGATTAGTTTGGACCCCAGGTAGGTCACAAGTAAGAAGTGGTAGAATAGTATACTCATCCCATCTATCAGAATCTTCAACAGCTTGAGTCTTTGTGCCAACAGTCTGAACCTTTGTGCTGGCAATATGAGGTTTTGCACTGGCAACATGAGATTCTGTGCTACCAGTTTGAGCATTATTTCCAACTGTTCCTGCAGAATACTCATCAAAACTCAGAGAATGTGTTAGTGAATCAAAATCAAACAGCCAATCAGGACCAGTGCCCTTAACATTTGCAGTGTTTTCATTAAACTCAACATTGGCATTTTCTTCAATGATATTAGACAGACTGTTATATACTCTATAAGCTTTGCTCTGTGTGGAGTATCCTATAAAGAATCCTTCCTCAGATTTACTCTCAAACTTACGTAATTAAGTTTTAGTATAGAGTATAGTGCATGGACAAACAAAGGGTTTTAGGAAGTTAACTAAGGGAATCCTATGGTGAAACAACTCATATGAAGTTTTCCCGTTTGACTGGACAACTTGGACCCTATTTAGAACATAACAGGCTGTATTAACTGCCTCTGCCCAGAAGGTCATTGGCAATTTGGAATCAGCTAACATGGTCCTAACAGCCTTTATTAATGTTCTATTCTTCCTTTCAGCTACCCCATTTTGTTGTGGTGTTCTAGGTGCACTGTACTGTTTTGCAACTCCTTTTGACTCACAGAAGCTGTTTAGTTCATGATTTTTAAACTCAGTTCCATTGTCTGACCTGATCACCTTTACTTTTAAGTTAGATTGATTTTCAATTTTTAGAATAAAGAATTTAACTAACTCAGCAGTCTCATCCTTAGTCCTAAGAAAATAGACCCATGTAAACTTGGTGAAATCAACAACAATGAATAAAAAGTAAGCTCTTTTATTCAAACTCAAAACAGATGTTGGAATCCATATGAAGGAGATGTAATGCAGTTGAGATTGAATTTACTTTTTTGGCCTTATGAGAAGTTTTGTGTTGCTTGCCTTTGAGGCAGGCTACACAATGATCATCACATATGAACTCCTTTTGTGGTAAACCTCTTTTCAACTTATTTTTGACTAAAGCATTCATAGATTTGAAGTTCATGTGACACATCTTTCGGTGCCAAAGTGTAGACTCATTAGATGATGCTTTGGATATTAAACAACCAAACGTATATGCAGAAAATAATTTTTCAATGTCCAAACAATATACATTGTCCTTTCTTGGTGTTCTAAGTAAAATAAGATTTTTCAGGAATTTTAAAATCTTTGGATAGGACAACGCACTCTGAGTCTGTGCACAGAACTACATTCTTTTTATCACATACTTGAGACACACTTAGTAAATTATACTTCAGCTGTTCAACATACAATACATCATTACAAGTCATGTTGCCTGCTTTGACAGTACCTTTACCTGTCACCTTATCTTCTTTGGAGTTTCCTCCAAAGGCAACATATCCTCCTTCAAAGCTTTCAAAATTTGACAAGCACTTAGAATTGCCTGTCATGTGCCTAGAGCAGCCACTATCCACATGCCATCTTGTCTTATGTTGTTTCCTGTGGTCGCCCTACACAAGTAAAAGCTCAGTTAGTATTGGAGTAAACCCAAACCAAGCTGGTTTTGGGTTGACCATTTGCATTCACATAACTAACTGTTTGTGTCTCTTTAAACTTAGTAAGCTCCACTGGTTGATTCTGTGAGGA